>PVLC010028686.1:0-20810 GCA_004027655.1 Graphiurus murinus
CACAACAAAGTTGTGAATAGGTTTGGGAATTATCATAAATAGCACAATTTATTTCCTGGGTAAGACAATTAATGTTCTTTGCATACACATGCCTATGATAGATACTGTATATAAGGTGCTGGATTCTCTCAATTCACAACCAAATGTGCAACATTCTTGAGAACTTCATCCCAAACACAATATCTGAGCAACATAAAAATCTTGCCTCTACAAATTCATTTTCCATCCACTTGGGTTTATATATACACAATCTTGGTGCTCATAATTGATCTGTGTCAGCTTTTCCCTGTGTTTCTCCTCCATACCCTTTGGGCTCTCTCCTCCTCCTCCTCCTCCTCCTCCTCCTCCTCCTCCTCCTCCTCCTCCTCCTCCTCTTCCTCCTCTTCCTTCTTCTTCTTTCCAAGTACTAGATTATAGGCATGTGCCACCATGTCTGGTTTTCATACCCTTTGGGGTTTCTGATGGGGTCTCTGCTCTAGTTAAGGCTCTCTCACCACTATCTTCTTGGTTAATTGCTGTCTGCACAACTTGGACCAATAGGTATTTAACCTTTGGAATTCACAAGTGATGATATGGTGGTAATCTAAAAAGAATGACATCAGCAGCAGTAGTATCCCTAGAGATAAGATTAAGCAAATTTTTATATTCAAATTCCAAATTTAAGGAATAAATATTAATAATCCTATCAAAATAATGTTTTTTTCTAACTACTGTCTGTTTTATTCTTTGTTTCCACATTTTACTTAATGTAAAGTGAGGACTACAGAATTTGAAATTATCACTCAAGCCTTACTAACCCTACTTCCATGGTAGAGTTAATAGAGTTAATCCAGTAGTGTTGGGGTGACTACCCCAGATGCTTGTGAGCTTGGGTAGTCAAAAAAGCATCCACTATCTTCAGCACATCACCCTAGGCTCTCTTTTTATCTAGTAATACATAGAAAATCCTTTGTCATCATCCTACCTCAGAATGGGATGAAACTGATGTGGCCAAAATCTTCGTTTTGCAGCAAGAATCAGACTAACTTCTCTGGAAATATCTTGCAGGGCCTAAATAGCTTGAGAGTAATAAATCTACTGTTTCCACTTTCCTGCAAGTAAGGGCACTGGGATTTCTGGATAGAAGACTTTAATTCATATCTAACTCTCACCCTCATTAATTCATAACAAATAAGGAAATGTATGGGAAGGTGTCTGGAGAGTGCTAGGATATAGTAGATACCTGATATCACAACTGGATAATCAGGATTAGTGATTTTATTTATATTTCATGCTTTCTTAATAGAAGGAGCCCTGTGAAAAGGAGGTATGGAGATACTGATTGGCAATGAGTTTCTTTTTAGGTTGTCATGTTTTAGTAACCCCAAAACCATGAAAGATAAAAAAGATTCCTCTTCTCTATCTTAATGAAAACTAAATTGCTACTATGTAATTATGTAAGTCAAGCTAGGATTGGCGGATCAGACATAATAATCCACCCACTTTTCCCATTATCAACCTATCACTTGACTTCATGCTAATAATTCAAAAGTACTAAATGCAAGCACATAATTACAATCTTAATTCACTTACTACTTTTTTGTCAATAAGGTTATGCTTGTTTTTCATGTCTAAAATTAGCCATCCCAGTAGTAGTTTATCATAATCTTCTTTCAAAACATGATCATATGATGTTTATGATTATTATGAATAATGGAGTTTCCTAATGTTGTGTAACTCACAGATGGCAAAGCAAAGATAAAATGTTCAATTATTGAAAATAATTTGCTAAGACAAAATTCAATTTTAATATTATTCAAAGCCAGGAAAAAAAAAAACTACAATTACAGAGAATACTTGTTGCAAGTATGCCATGATAAATTACAAGAGACAAGCACTGCTCTAAAGCACATGGTCAAATAATTTTTGGTTTCTACCCATTGGTCTTGGGAGAGCTACTCTAACTATTGTTTCCCTACTTGTGAAATGCTGGTCTAGACATGGGTCTCTTAGGAGCCAGGCATCTGACATCTGACATTTTGTTTTGCCGTGATTTCAAGGGAGGAAAAATATTCCCCATGCTAAATCTCACCTACAGCCTCCATGACAAAATACCTCATCTGTGGAAAATAGCATGTGTCTATGGATGATAGGTAACCAATTTTGCTTGGGTCATTTCTTGCCCCAAATTAGAGTCTTGCATTTTCTATTTGTTGAGGTTCTTAATGACTCTAATTATGAGGCATGTCAAATTTAAGGATCAGCTAAAATTTCAAACCCAAAGCAATATACTACAAACTGATACACTAATGTAAAAAGGGAATGGATTTATGGCTCTCTGTTCAAATTCCCTGAGGATTATCATAGTGCAAAATGAAAATTACTACGGAACTGAAGAAAAAAAAAAGAAATGGCTGCACAGCTTCTCAAAAAAACTTAATCCTTAAGGACAACAAAAATTGGTGAGAAATAACATTTTTCCAGAGAATGAGTTTTTCACTGAATAATCCATCAAACAAAGCAGGTAGAAACAGAAGGACTCAGTTGTGGGTATTGGGTTTTGATATGTTATTGTGTTTACTGACTACTTAAAATAACTAAAAAGGGACTTAGCAAAAACTTAGGGCCATTCCACAGTGTCTCAACAGAAATGAGTACTGGGAAAAGGAGTCTTAAATTACAAACATACCTGCATCCCCTTAAAATGCTGGCATTCAATCATTTTTGTGTGTGTTCCCTGTTCTCTGTGATTCAGTTTCTTCTACAGTAGGAAGTCTTTACTTATAAGGAATATACAGAAAGAAATACAGCCTTTTGTGAATTGCAGGATATTCATAGTAAACACAATCAGATGAAAAGACAGATGTTTTCTCGAAACAAGAGACATTAGGAAATGGAGAGCACAGACAAATTTAAATTAAAGTGAGTAAGGTGTATAAGTTAGACTTCCTCATTAAGTGGCACATTTCTACCGAAGCTTACAGAGATGCAGAGTCAGGACTTATCTATTAAAAGCCAAAGCAAACCAAACAGCCAGGTGTAGTGGCATAAGCCTATAATCCCAGTACTTGGGAGGCTGAGACAGGAGGATAGCAGGTTTGAAGTCACCCTCAGCAACTTAGCAAGGCTCTAAGTAAGGCAGGGCAGAGGATCTGGAGACAAGAGAGATTAAAAACAGCCATCTGTATTACCTACTGTGAGGTGGGGGGAGGTGAGAGACTGGTGGGTGCAAGGAGATTGGGAACCACCAGCCCACAAGATAACAATTCAAATTAAGGAAAAAGACATTAGTTGTCCAAAGCCCAATTATAACCAACCATAAAAGAGCAAATGTTTTTAAATCTCAGTATGGTTTAAAAGCTCACCTCCCAAGAACTTCCATGGTTATTCTTTTTCGAGACCCCTCTTTCCCTTGTGTGTGTATAGCGGGGTAGCTGTTTTTGTCATCTATCTCTCCCTGATTTAAAATACACATTCATATTTCTATACCCTTTGTTAATCTTTGGACTTCATTCATTGAAATATACTGAACAAGAATCCTATAAGCAACTTAGCAAGATCCTGTTTCAATATATATATACATACATACAGCTAGGAGTATAGCTCAAAGGTAGAAGGTCCCTAGATTCAATCCACAGTATGAGAAAAAAAATATATTACGCTTCATCTGATAATACAAAAGGATGTCTTCTAGTTTTCTTGATTTTGACAATGGATGTTACATATTATTCTTTCAAGAAAATCCACTGGTAGTATGAATAATAATAAAGTCTATACACTTGAAATATAGTACTTTATCATATAGATGTTTACATTTATATGATATTATAGTCATTTATAGTATTGCATTTTCGCAGCCAGCCTTAGCAACTTAGTGAGGCTCTCAGGAACTTAGCAAGACCCTGTTTCCAAATAAAAAATAAAATAGGGCTGGGAGTGTAGCTTGGAGGTAGAATGCCCCTGGGCTCAATCAGCAGCACACAAAGGTAAAAATACATTATGATATTTTAAGAAGATTAGCAACAAGTACAGGCTCAAGAAGAACAAAGAAGGAGGTACTGTAAGTTTTCTGGGCAGTACTTGATAGGTCCCTAGGTCCTAAATACATAGTAATGCTATAGTCAAATTAAAATTTTTCTGCAGCCACTATAGTTAAAATTATTGTTCAATAAGAATAGCATTATTTTCTCATATTTTAAATATTTTGTACCCTTGCAAAACTTGGTCTGTTTCATTGCGTGATTGAGTATGAGATTTAAATGGTCTAGCCATTTAAGTCTTCTGTGGAAATAATGATGGCTTTCTAGATACAATACTGTGATTATTATCCTCCTTTTATCTTCAATGTGTGAATCTAGAGTAGCCTTCACTTTCCTTGGCTATAAAATGAACAGACTAGAATCTTCTCTATTTGCAGAACAGAATAAGTGTGAAGCAGAGGTACAGGAGGCTGATAAGAGACAACATTTAAAGAAAATTTATCATGTGTTACTATTAATAATATCAGATTTCTTAGCTTGCCAATGAGATTTTTATCATGAAAACAAAAGCTTTTTAGTATGATGTAGATTATCTTGAATACCTTTCTTTTACTGATGTAAAGTAGAACCAGGACATTATTCCTGACTAGGATGCATATATAATTCTGAGTTCCAGACCCATATCTAACTTGGTCATGTGATTAAATTCTCAGGGCCTCAGTTTACCTACTATTTTTCATCTTATCCATCATAATTAATTATACAAGTTTTCAGTAAATTGGATAACCTTTTAGAAACATGACTTATCATTCATTCTCCAAGTTAAGGTTTTTAGGTCTCCAGAGAATATGCTTTTGAAAATAGTTCATATCATTTTATTAAATCCTTGGACAAATATTCCAGAGTTAACAATATTGTAAAATTGGAGAAATGAAGGAAATGATGAAGTTTCTGAAAGTATTCAACAACTAAGGTTCAATCAGAGTTCAACAGAGTTTGTTTCAAGTTTTAGTTCATCTCTGGTGCAAATAAGCAATGAGAGACAAGCACAAATTTTATGTTAGATAATTGAACTTACCTATGCAGATGGTTCCATCATTAGTGATAAACCTGTCTTGGTTGCTGCTGGATCTAAAGCCAGGGACACACGTGCAGTAGTAACTGCCCTCTGTGTTAGTGCAGTTAGCATTCTCACCACAGGGCTGGGTTAAATTTCCACACTCATTATCATCTGTGGACATACCGATTTAAAATATTACTTTTATGTAATTGTGAATTTCTACTTTTTAACATCAGTATTTTGGAATTTTGACTATTAACTAGTTTAAGGTAATGCAACGTTTATTTTAAAGGAAATACTAAACAACTCACCTTCCATATATGATTTATAATGTGAAACTTTCCTTGTGATTGCAAAACAAAATGGGATTTCTTTTTCAAAAGGACTAAACATAGCTATTTAATCTATATTGTAACATTTTTTTCAAATTTTATGTGCTCTTTAATTATGTCAATAAAATGCCCAATTATAAATTTATAATAGTTTTATAGTCATTCAAAAAGATACTATAGATTATATTTGTCAGTTTTTCCCTAGCAGAAATTTGCATTACTGAGTCTGTGATCTCTTCATTTATTTATTCACTAATACATTTATATTCACCACTATATAAATTATATTGTTCTCTCCCCCAACACATACAAGAAAATCATAGCATGGTCTCTACCTTTTTTTTTTCTTAAAATTTACCAGAAAAGATATGTTCAGAAATCCTTTTTAAAAAGTTAGAAAGTATATTTTATATTACCTGTTAAATAAGTGGATTAGAAAACAAGTTCTGAGAAGTAATCACAATAAGCTGGAGAGAAAGGTTTGTTTGACTTGGTTTGGTTTGCTGTTTTTTATTTTTTATAGTTTTATTGGTGCATTATAATCTCACATTATATTGTAGTTTATAGTGCTAGTGACATACATGCCCACAGCACTTGGTAGGCTTCTCCCTGGCTCCCTCCCTAGTCCTTCTCTTTCCCCATACAAAATATTGAGATTAACATTACTATTCTCACATCTGTACATCATGTCAATGGAAGTGATGACTTCATTTATTCTCCCTTCTCCCTCTCTATTCCCACCCTCCCCAAGACTACCTCCCTTGCTCCACTGGAGCTTCTCTTCCATTATCTAAAGTCCCTCTTATATCCCAATTACTCCCTAGCTTCTGCATATTAGAAAAAACATATGACCATTTACTTTCTGTGACTGGCTAATCTTACTTAATATAATGTTCTCCAGGTCCATCCATTTTTGTGCAAATGACATAATTTTGTTCTTCCTCATTGCTGAGTAGAATTCCATTTTGTGTATATCCCATAATTTTGTAACCCCTTCATCTGTTGATGTATGCTGGGTTGGTTCCATGATTTGGCTATTATGAATTGTAATGCTATAAACATGGATATGCATGTATTACTATGCTGGTTTCAGCCCCATTGGAAAGGAGTGGGATAGCTGGATCATATGGTAGATCCATTACTAGTTTTCTGAGAATCTTCACACTGATTTCCATAATGGTTATACTAATTTACAGTACCAACCAAGAGTGTAGAAGAGTTTCTATTTCTCCACATCTTTGCCAGAATTTATTGTTATCTGGTCAGACAATTTTTTTTGCGGTTCTAGGGATTGAACCCAGGTGCGTTCTTCCTCTGAGCTACATCCCCAGCCCTATTTTTAGTCTTTATTTTGAAACAAGGTCTCACTAAATTGCAGAGGGCCTCACTAACTAGCTGAGGCCTGTATCCTCCAGTCTCAGCCTCCTAAGTACTGAAACTACAAGCTTGTGCCATCATGCTCCCCCCACTCCTTGGTAGAAAATCTTGATGATTGTTATTCTAATTGGGGGAATCTCAGTGTAGTTTTAATTTGAATCTCCATCATTGCTATTGATGTTGAACTTTTTTTTTTCATATATGTATTGGCCATTTCAAATCAACCCTAAGACAGGCTTGTTGAATGACTCATCGAGACCCCATGATGGGGAAGATTAAGCACCTGGTAGGAAACAACCTAAGATAGGCATAATCCTTCGTGCATTTTAAAATAAAAATGGGGAAGTTGTGGGAGCCCAGCTGGGCCCTTTTCCCCCTGGCAGTTGCTATCTGCATATATGAGCAATTATACTGACTCTTCTGCTATGGCTACATTGGCATCTCGAAGTCTGGAGATTGCCCCTAGGATGCGTAGATGGAAGACCCTCCTACTTATTAGAAAGTAAATATATGACCCTAAAGGAGTATGGTTTTATGACTCTAGAAAGTTTGCTTTACCAGGCTATGTTAAGAATGTGGGCTATACGTGTAAAAAGAAGAAGTGGTGCTATTTGTGATCTGACAATTATTGATATGTCATAAATGTCTATGTAACCCTGTTGTACTCAAGAAATGTATAAAAAATCCGTGCTGAAAAAAAAAATAAAAAGAAGAAATACATGCAGATGGCATGACTGCAGACTTAGATATCGAAGGAATCAACTGAAAATCACTAAAAGTAATGAGTTCAAATGCAAACTTTCTAAATTCTCCAAAAACTTGTACATATGTATACACTATGTGTTGAATATGTGTTTACTGTTTAGTGTACAGGAATATATGTTAATATATATGCTGATATGTAAGAGGGAAATAAAATAAAATGGATTCTATTGTTAATATTTCAACAAAAACAAACAAACAAAATATGTATTGGCCATTTGTATTTTATGAAATATCTGATTCAATTTCCCATTTATTGATTGGGTTATTAGTTTTTTTAGTGTTAAGTCTTTAAAGTAATTTGTATATTCTAGATATTAGTACCCTATCAGAGAAATATCTAGCAAAGATCTTCTCCCATTCTGTAGGCTCTCTCTTTAGTCTCTTGATGGTTTCTTTTGATGAATAGAAAAATTTTAGTTTAATCCCATCCCATTTATTATTACATTTTCTTTGATACTGAGGATGGAATCCAGAATCATTCTGCCTCTGAACTACACCCCCAGCACTTTTCAGTTTTACTTTGAAATAGGGATTCTCTAGGTTGCTGAGGGTCTCACTAAATTGCTGAGGCTGGCCTTGAACCTGTGATCCTCCTGTCTCAGCTTCCCAAGTATTGGGATTACAGGTAATTGTCACTTTGCCCAGATGAAAATGAATATTTTAAGATAACCTGAAACTCTGTGGGTTGAACTGTCTCTCAAAAAGATATGTTCAAGTCCTAATCTCATAGATTTTGTTAATGTGACCTTATTGGAAATACCTTTGCAAATGTAATCTATTTAAAATGAGGGCTTACTGGAATAGGGTGTGTCCTAACCCAATGACTGGTGTTTCTCGATAATGAAGGAAATCTGAATAGAGACAGAGAGGGCCCTGTGAAGACAAGCAGAGATTTAAGTGACACAGCTGTAAGCCCCGGGAATATCAAGAATAGCTCACAGCTACTACAAAGTTAGAAAGAGGCAAGGAACCATTCTTCCCTGGACCCCTTGAAGGAAACTGCATTGTTAGCTCCTTGATTCTAGACTTCTAGCTTGAGAGCTATGAGCAAATATAAGCCTGTTGTTTTTAGCTACAAAATGAGTGTCAATTTGCTATGGAGGCACTAGGAAACTAATAAACCTAATCTTAACAATATACAGTAGGTAAATATCAGTTAGTCAAAAGAGAGAAGGGAGGAAATTATAGGAAAAAGATATAGAGCAAAGGCATGGCAGTAAGGGTGATTGAGGTTTTTCTGAATGTACTAGCCGCCTAATTGGGGATCACAAAAAGAAATTGTAGGAGAATCATTTTAAAAACAGATCAAGTTTGGAAAAAACATTGAATGCTTATTTTTCATTTTAATCAAAGCAAGTTTAGTTTCGTTTATTTATTTATTTTAATTGGTGCATTGTAATCACACATCTTTGTTAGGTACAATCTGGTAAAGGCATACATGCATACATTTCTCATTTAACCCTTCCTCAATTCCTGTCCCACTCCCTTGCTCTCCCTTCTTCTCAAGTTCAGTTTAGTGATTGACTTTGATATGTTTGTGAAAGTACATCATGTGCTTTAAAAGGGGTGAGTAGTATAACATTTAATTCATATACAGTCTATTGCACATACACAATGTACAACTGTGAGTTGGAGATTTTTCCCCATATCTTTTATGAATATTAATTCACTTAATTCTTATATTAGCTCTAGGAGGTAAGTATTACCATCTTTGATGAGAAAATAGAGCAGAGTTAGCTTAGGCCTCACATTTAAAATATATTTTTTTTGTATTGTGTCATCAGACCCTTTCTATCTTATGATAGCTACTTTCATAGTGTGTTGGGTTGATATTCCTAGTTTCTTTGAAAATTCTAGTCCCTAGGATATAGCCTAATTTATTCTTGGATGAATAGAGGGTTAGAACAGTAAAAATAGAGATCGTTGGCCTCTCTCCAGAAGCCAGTAACTTTGCAACTGGTAAGAGCAAAGGGTGAGTTCTCAAAGGCTTGTGAAGCCTAGGCCAGGAGGGGCACTTAGAGTGACTCCACCAAGTGTCAGGTAATTGAACATGGTGCAGCTTGTGATACTGGGAAGCACACATCTCACCTAAAGGATCTATAATCTTGTAAATTTGAAAAGAATACTTAAAACACTGTGCTCACATTTAAATTTAGCCAAGTATTAGTCTCTCCTCAACCACAGTATATGAAGGTTGGAAGAATTGAGGAGTGTTGCTAAAAATATGACAGTAAAGTTAGATAAACTGTGAATGTTCTTAGATAAAATGCCAAAGTTAATATTTTCATAACATATGTACTTATTTATTCTGTATAAATAATTATATAACTATATGGTTACATAAATATATATGCAGAAAGCAGAAATACATATTTATATATGCATACAATAAAAATTGAGTTAGTTCATTAAAATTAACAGAATATGACTCACAAATTGAACATAAAATCAGGTTAAAGGAAAATATTTTACCCACGTTGGGTTTGATTCAATCATTTAGTTACTCAAATATTTATAGAATTTCCCAGTTCCCAAATGTGAATGCCTATACTGGGAAATAAGTAAAAATTAATCAAAAAGTCAGGATCTGTGCCCTCCTGTCAGAGTTCACATTTTAAAGGTAAGTTAACACAGAGGCACATAATTGAGTTTTTATTAAAATAAAAGTTTTCATTTAAATCTCTAAATTTGACTCTCTTCATAGCATACTGGGAGAAGTTTATATTAAACTTTAAAAGAAATTGTGCTCTCAAATCAGTTATTGGTAATATAGAAGACGATGAGGAGTGCATCCCTTGTGAGCTATAGCTTCAAAATGATATGCAAAAATGCAGAGAAAAAGGACTCAGTAGGTCTGAGGCATTGGTCAGAGTCCAAGAAAATGAACTACTTTATATCACCTGACTGTGTTTCTAAAAATACATTCGCATACCAATAAGTTATTTAACTCTAGCATTTTTACTAGTTTTGCGTAACATATTAATAGGAGGAAAAAAAAAAAGGTTGGTATTGATTTTTGTGTCTCTTCCTATGCATGGTTTTGGGCATTTGACCTCTTAACTTTCTTATCAAGAATTTGGAATTATAAACATTTCCTTATCTCCCAATCTTCTAGACTGGATATATAATATGGATATATTCCCTAATGGTCCCTATACAAATCTTGTTCAGTAAAATACGACTTACCTGAAAGGAACCTCCTCTCTTCCCTCAAGATAGTGGAGATAGACAAGAAATTATCTTTGCAAAGTAATATATAAATATGAATTATTTAAATGACCTTAAACTTTCCAGTGTCCAGCTTTATCATAATTAATCTTCAAGGAGAAATTTCCTTTACATGAGCATAATGTAGAAAAATAAAAGGCTGCTACTTTTGTGCTCTTATTTCTAATATTCAAGGCCATATACAAGTCATATTACCCTCTTGCTGTAACATTCCATTTAATCTTTCTTGAGGGATTATAAAATGCACATTCAGATTCAGATGTTCCTTAAAAATTCATCATAATAGAGTTAATTTGGAGATAAATTTTAAAATGTTATCAAAGACTGCTGTAAAGGAGAGGTATTCATCTCTCTGTATACTTCTTCCTGGCTCATGTTGAAGGTGCTGAGCTGAGCATGACAGGTAGAAAGGCACATAGGCAGACCCTAACTTACTGGCATCTGAGGCTACTAGAAAACATGTACAAAGACCCACATGATCCGAATGTAATGCATGCAGCAAACAAAAGAGACAGTAGTACAGTGGTAACTCAGAGAAGGGAATGGTTTCATCAGATCATTTTCAGTATAAAAGAATGTAGATTATTTGCAGGGGAGGATAAGAAGAGAAAAATGATACTTGAATCAGGCATTTCCATAGAAGCAAGAGTTTAGACAAAGAAAAGGGCTCCAGACAATGCTTTTAGGGAGTTGAAAGAGTTTACTCAAATTCCAGAAGGCCGGCAGTAGCAGTATAATTTAGAGAAGAATTATACTGCTGAACTATAAGGTGGAGACTATAAGGCAAACCTTAGGCATGTAGGCATTGTCAAAACTACAAAAATGCATGCGTAGAATTTGGAATTGTGTTTAGCGAGTCAAGGATGGGTATCAGTGAATGCTGTGCACTAGGGGAAACAGGATAGATTTGAGTTTCAAAAGATTTGAAATAAGGAAAACTAGCTAAGATTCAGGTAGACTTGGTAGAACACCTCAAAACTTGAAAAAACTAACCAAAGCAGAGTCAAGAAGAAAGAGGTAGGTTATGCTTTAGACATATTTAGCTATTAACAGGTATTTGCTAGGCTGTGGTGCAAGGAGTAAGCTTGATATTTTCCTTTACACTTATCTTTGGATGTACCAACTTGACCTCCTTCAATCATTTCAGGCTCAGTTTACGAGAATGTAGCTGTGGGTATTGTTACACTCTTGTTTTTGCCTTTCTGCTTTTTTTGTTTTTTTAATTTGTTTGATTATTCTTAGTATGTTTGTCCTTGGGTTTGCATCTTCTCACCAAACCAGTGGTAAAGTCTGGAGGACTAAATCTAAGATGTGAGGCTAGAGAAAAGAGACCAAAGAAGTGCCTTCACCTATTTCTGTTTTCAACACTGACCAGAAAAATCATTGAGATTCCACATAGTTCAGTACAGCTTGTCAGAAAGCCACATGAGTTAAAAAAAAATAAATAAACAAACAGATGCATATGTCTGAAAAATCCTCCTCCAAAATATTTTGGGCCATTTCTTCCTATGGCTGGTGTTTGGTCACTCATTTACTTATCTTGGATCTATACGGACAACTGAATCTGCATGATTCATGCCAATTACCTGATGCAAAGAAAGGAAGATACTTTTCAGGTATTTTGCTAAATGGTACATTTAAATTATTCAACTATTAGAATAACACAATAATTAGTGTTCTTTCCATTTTACCTATGAAGAAACTGAATCTAAGATGGGTTAAATCATTCTAGTCTAGAGACAGAATCTGATGAGCACATTTTTGTGTGTGTGTTTAGAGAGCCTGGTTCCAAAGACATTATTATTATTGCATTGTATACATTATTATAAAATGGGCTTCTAAATCGAAAGCAAATAGTGGACGTCTAATTCTTCAAATTCAAGAGTGATATTGAGTGTCCTATTAAAGGCATATTTTTTGCAACAAATCATATGAATACATTACTTTCTGTGCGTAATAAAACAGAATTTTACTGGTTTTATAAGTCATGGGTATTCCCAAATCTGAATAAGATTTTATTTTGTATTCTATTTTTCAATCCATTGACTGAAGATACAGAAATTAATTAAAAAACAGAAAATATTCCCTTCTCTTTCCCTACACTTGAGATATTATTGGCCAGGCTCAAATTGATTATAACAACTTGAAAGCCATAGGACTTTAACAGCGGCATCACTCTTGTACACATTTTCCCTCTGGACATGATTGCCAGTATTGCTCTGTAAATTTGAACACTAAAATGACTATAACCATTATGTGATTCCTTGTGAAACAGGCCCTCTATGTCAAAGGTGGAGCAATGCAGAAAGCTTTCTTTTTCCCTTTTCTCCCCAGTGCAGCCTGCTGGGCTCATTTGTTTTCAATAGCACTGGAAATTCTTTTCTTATACCCAGTACTCTAATGAATTTAGAAAAATCATCACTATTAGCCTTCTCAATTTTGTACTTCCTGTGGGTTGTATTTTTTCTGGTGAATATCAAGGTAAAAATATAGGTAAAGAGATAAGGGGGAAGGAAAGGTCAACATAAGGGACAGAAAAAAAGAGAACCACTATGAAACTAGAATGGGTTCAATCAGTCAAGAAAAGTAATAGAGTTATTGTTTCCACACTGCAACTGATGTCATTACCATCCTCTATAAAAGACAAGAAAAGACACAAAGGAAAGATATAGAAATCTATTTTTCTTTCCCTCTGGGCATTTCTTTTGCACCTGAATCTTTAAGTGCAGAACAGAACACAAGTATGATACACATGTTATCATGCTTCTCCACACCGTATATACTCACATATGCAGAATTATGAATTAACAAAGCAGATGAAAACATAAATACAGTACTGATGATAACACTTCCCATTTTTTCCACTGTTGACTGTAAAAGGAATAGTTTAAACTCCCATTTCTTTGACCCTGGATTTTCTAAGGCCTACCTATTAAAGGAAAAGCTGAATTCATAAAGTGAAAAATGTTATAATTATCAAAGCAAACAAAGTAGAGTCACACAAGAATAAAGTTTTTATGTTGGGTATTTATTACTTTTAAGTTTCTTTAGTGGATATGTGTTTTTTAAATTGCTTGAAGCAACACTTATTATTTCAAGAATTTTTGAAAGGAAAAATGTGCCTTTGACTATGGATCAGATTTTGAAAAGGATATATGGTTGGGCGGGGGTGGGGTACAAACAATGCATACACAGAAATGTCTCTGCTGCTATTTTTGAAATTACTTATTTTCTGAGGGAAAAGTAGCACTTAAGAAAATGTTCCCACTTTATGTTGCTATCATTTTTCGTCTTCTTTTTGTCAGAACTATTAATACACACATATTATAAAAACAAGAAAAACTGAATATAAGCAGAGCAAGTAAATGGAAAAGGAAAAAACAATCTTATTTTTCTACACACTAGAAACTACTTCTCTTGCTCATTGGATGCAGAGGCTAGGACAAAATCCTGACACATTTATTTCAAACTATGAATCAATGATTCTGAAAATGTTCATTCCTTTGTATCTATCAACTGTAATAGTCTGATAGTCTCTCTGGGATTGAAGTGATGATTATGAAGTTGCTTTAGAGAAACTAGTTTTATTGACTTTTGTTTCTAATCATTGAAGTAATACATATTCAATGGGGGAAAATCAAATCATTGATAGAAAAATCTTACAAGTTCTCAGTGGCAAAAAGGTTGCTAGTTTACAAAGGAAAATGAGAAGAATAGCTATCCGATTCTCAGTAACAGCCTGGAAAGACTATGGAATAGCATATAAAAGTCACTGATAAAATGGCTGTGTCCGTATAATTCTCTAAGCAGCTAAAGAAATCATCCACTCATTAGAGTGAAAGACATTTGCAGAAACATAGATTAAGAAAGTCCATTGTCCACCTACTATGTATGGAGGAAATATTCAAGATAACATTCTAACCAAGTAACAATGAATTCAGATGGCAGACTTCATATAAGGGAAGGTTCAGTAGAAAGGGAAAAGTGTTAAACAATACATTTTGCATACATAAATTCAAGTGGATAATGACTATGTGATTATGGACATGTAATACAATAATCTCTCCTTATCCACAAGTAGTTTGTTCTGAGACACCCAGCCGGATGCCTGAAACAGCAGATGGTACTAAGTATTACATATGTTGTATGACTTCCTACATATTTCCTAAACTTTACTCAGGGTGGAGAACAGTGATGAAGGAAAGCACATTGGTGCATGAATGAGTTGTTATCTAATTTTAGTAAAGTTCAAAAGTAGGAACTTAATAAGAATGGAAAAGGGATTGCAGTTTCACGTTGAATTTTCAATACATTTAGGGCTAACGGAATGAAAAGCAAGCTGATAAAATCAGATTTAAGAGAAAAACAATGAAGCTAATGTGTAGTAAAAGTAAATTAGCTAACATGAAATAGTTTTGGTGGAATAAAAATCTCAATCAAGTATCAATCAACTATCACACTAGATGGGAGAAACTTTAATTCCATTTATAAGACATAGATATCAGATTATATTAAAACAAAATCCAGGTGTTTTTTTTTCTGCATTAAGTCACATAATGTGCTATAATTTTTGTTTTGTTTCTTATTTTTATTCATGCTGTATCAAGGCTAAGACCTATTTGCATTTCTATATATTCATCTTGCCAGTTGCTTCCAACTGCTACATAATATCCCACAGTTTGCATCCCCTACATTTTACTTTCCCATTTTCTTAGTGATATAAACTAGATGACTAACAACTTATTACCTCAAATAATTCTGTGATTAAGATTTTTATACTATGACCTTATTATCCAGTGTGCAAAACTTTTGAGGAGGTGTAAAAGAAATGATATCACGGTGTTAAAGACATGTGAATTCTTAATTTAGACATGAACTACCAGATGACTTTCCAAAATGGCAGCTCCTACATTTTACACATCTACTGGGTACAGGAGTATTCCTATATTCTCACATTCTCCCTAATTCATTCCATTATTTGTTAACTTTTCCAAATCTGATGGCTGGAAAGTGATATTTATTTATTTATTTATTTATTTACTTATTTATTTATTTTTCTCAAATGACTTCAATTTCATCTTTGGAAACGGAAAGCTTCCAGTAGAGAAGAACTATCTGCCATTGTCTTTTGCAAACTGAGCTGGGACAGAAAGGGACTGAGAATCCCTTTCAAACAAAGACATCCACAGTGCTCCTGGTTGCCTTGCCCAGAACTCACTCCTGGTCAGCCTCAGGAGCCCCTCCTTTCTAGATCTGGTCATCACCCTTCTTTTTGTGGCCTGAGATAATGTGATCAAACGGCAGAAGCAGAAACTGCCATTTCCACTGCTATCTTGTGTCTGGAGCTCCATAGCTAAAGGCTTCTATGCTATGTGCTCAGTTCTTTCATGTTCACCAAAGTGCCCATTTCACCATTTACAACCGAGGTCTCACAGTTCTCCTGGGGGTGCTTGGCCCAAAGGGAGATAGGAGGGTAAATGATGCTAGCACCACACTTCTTGATCAGGGTATAAGGGATTATCCTTAACACTGTATGGCCAATGTTCCATACCAGTCATGGCCTTGGATTACATACCATCCTGGAGGTTGCATTCCCCTTCTGACTGAATCTCTTTGCTGGCCATCCCAAGGAGAATAATGCAGGGAGATCCTTCTCTTTCAGTTGGATGTCTTCATAGAGCTGTTGAATGTCCTCTTCTTCCATTTGGAGGATTTGCATGAAGTCTTCATCTCATGTAATTTCAGCATCAGTCTGGCTTTCTCCTTCTTTGTATTCCAGAGAAGAATCCAGCAGCCCAATGAGAGGGTTCCAGATAAAGCATGGATAGGTCATATCCTTGTTAATAATGATTCCACATAAGACAGAGGAGTCTTCAATGATTCCCCCAGGCATCTTTTCTGCCTTTGTATTTTTCTTGATATCAATTTACTTCTGACCACTGTACTAAAACTATACAGTCTTGACAATATCCAGTTCAATGTTGCAAGCCCAAGAGGACCACTGACTGATGCTTTGGTAGTAATGGAGCTATTTATGATGTTAAGCATCATATGGTGGTTACTGATGTCAACAGGAATACTGATGTTCTTTAGAGTACTGATCACATCATCCAGTGCCTTGCAGTAAGCACCGATCACAATTGTTGGTTGCATCTGCTGCTCTAGGTAGTACTCAGCCACAGTCAGTACTACTCCTACAAGAATAATTACTGGTGTGGTCCCATCTCCAACCTCTTCACTTTGGTCCAGCTAGTTTCTGTGATGGAACTGGCTGCTGGAAGCTAGATTTGAATCTCTCCAAGAATGGCATTGCCATTACTGCATCATGATGCCTCCCACTGGGTCCAAAAACATCTTCATCATGGACTTGGGTTCCAAACATGTTTGGATGATATCTGTATAGTCTTAAGCAGGATTGGTGTTTCCAGATTAAAATTACTTACCAGATTCATGCTTTACAGTCTGGCTGAGTATGAGCACAGCATAATAGCCCATTATGATTGCACGATGCAGAGCTGAGTATCCAGAGCTGGCAGAACTTTCTGGAGTCATTTGTATTCTATCAGGCATTTTTCTATCCTCACTGTGTTTGGGAAAATTTTGTTAATAATAAACAAAGTTTTAAACACCTTGGAAATAAATTATTAAGCAAAGAAAATAGGGATGACACGTGTAACATCAAAGTGGAATTTAAGATCAAACTAATTAAGTGAAATAAGGAAGATATTATATCATAAAAATGTTGTTTACGATAAATTTTAGTTATTATAAATACAGAACCTAAAACCAACATAGAGCCTAAAAGCAATAGAGAAACAAATTACATAAAATTAAAAGGGAACTAATGTTTTAATTTTCCTCTTTTTGAATCAGATAAATCCCATTTGCTAAAAATATGATGGTATCAATGGGTACTAAAATGTAAGTCATGAAATTCAAGAGCTATGAAAAATTTGTTTAATGTAATAAGGGATATTTGACAAAAACAACATAAACATCCGTCTAAATAATGAAACTTTGATCAACATGGCCAGATTACTCCTTGGAAACTTTACTAGCAGTGTATGAGATGTCCTTATTTTCAAATAATTTTGCATACAATGCCAATCTCCTGGACATAATGAGAGCTTTCATTTCTATAATTGTGCTCAGATTATTTAGCTATCAGTAAGGGCAGTTATTTTATATATTTACTTGGCATATATTTGCTTCTCTTCTTTTGCTGTCTCTTCATATCTTTTTCCTAAGCACTATTATTTTGTTTTCTTCCTTTATTTTATATTTGATTGGGTGCATTGTCATTTTGCATCATATTGGGTACAGTGCTAGAAAAAAAATATGCACACTCTCTTGTTGCCCTTCCCACTGATTCCCCTCCCTCACCCCGCAAGTGTTTGAGATTGGAATTGGCAATTTTGCATACATTCATAGCATTATTTTTCTTTTTGTACTTTCTTTAACTTATGAATCTTTTATTTTTTTAATGCAAATTAACATATATTTAATTTTATTTGTTCAAGTTTATTTTCACAATTACCATGATGCTTTATATGTTTTTTATTTTTTATAATAATTGGTACATTGTAATCATACATCTTTGTTAAGTACAAGCTGATAAAGGCAGATATGCACACATTTACCATTTAACCCCTTCCCCCATTCCCACCCTTCTCCCTCCAAGTTCAGTGTAGTAATTAATCTTGATATATTTGTGAAAGTACATCATGTGAATTAGAGAATCCCCCCTTCCTCACCCCCGTCCATCCCCCTCAGTTAAGTCAATTTCTTTGCTCATCTAGGGTTTCTCCTTTTTCATCTGGAGACCCTCTTATGCTCCTTCTTCTCCCTAGCATCCACTATCAGGGAGAACATATGCTTTTTAACTCTTTGTGACTGACTAATCTCACTTAACATAATGTTTGAATAAATATCATCAAAATGGCCATCCTCCCAAAAATGATCTACAGATTCAATGCAATACCCATGAAATTACCAAGGTCACTCTTCCCAGACATAGAAAAATCAGTCCTTAAATTCATTTGTTACAACAAAAAGCCCAGGATAGCCAAAGTAGTTCTTAGCAACAAGAACCATGCAGGAGGTATCACAATACCTGACTTCAAACTCCACTACAAAGCCACAGTAATAAAAACAGCATGGTATTGGCACAAAAACAGACACATAGATCAATGGAGCAGAATAGAAGACTCAGAAACAGACCCACGTGCTTACAGTCAATTGATTTTTTGACAAAGGAGCCAAAAATATACACTGGAAAAAAGATAGCCTCTTTAACAAATGGTGTTGGCAAAACTGGTTAACCATATGCAGGAAAATAGAAATAAACCCCACTTTCTCACCCTGCACAAGAGTCAACTCAAGGTGGATCAAAGACCTGGAAGTTAGGCCAGGGACCTTAGAGCTACTTGAAGAGGGCATAGGACCAACACTTGAACACATAGGCACAGGTAAAAACTTTCTCAACAAGACCTCAAAAGCACAAGCAACTCAAAGGAAGATCAATACATGGGATTGCATTAAACTGAAGAGCTTTTGTGCAGCAAAGGAAACTATCAAGAACCTCAACAGAGAGCCCACAGAGTGGGAGAAAATTTGTGCCAGCTACTCTTCTGACAGAGGTCTAATATCTAGGATATACAAAGAACTCAAGAAAATCATAGCTAAGAAAACAAATAACCTAATAAAAAATGGGCAAAGGATCTAAATAGACACTTCACAAAAGAAGAAATGCAAATGGCCAATAAATGTATGAAGAAATGTTCAACATCATTAGCAACTAGAGAGATGCAAATCAAAACTACCTTGAGATTTCACCTAACTCCAATCAGAATGGCAATCATAAAAAACACGGACAACAACACATGCTGGCGAGGGTGTGGAGAAGTGGGAACCCTAATACATTGTTGGTGGGATTGCAGATTAGTGCAACCACTGTGGAAAACAGTATGGAGGATCCTCAGATGAATGGGAAAGAACCTTATGAATCTTTTAAATATTTCAAATTTGCCTGTAATTGATGTGGTAATATGTTTTCAAATTTAAAATTGTTTAACTTTATTTGTGGTATAGTTTGTCTTGGTTTGTTTTCTAAGCTCCAGAAATCTTTTTTGTATTCAAATAATGCATTCTTCTCCTTTCTTATTTTTTGTCTTTTATCACATTTATAACATATTCTCACCTCTAAGGTTAGAAAAATCTTTACTAGCACTTTTAAAATTACCTTTATTTTTCTACAGTAAAATCTTTAAATCATCAGCAATTTACTTCAATTTAACTTGTGAGGTAGGGCTCTAATCATCCTAAATGAGCAACTTGTTTCATTGTCATTTATTGAATAATCATTTATTTATTTCCTCATTTGAAATGTTACCTTTTCAGATTCAAAATATATTAATTTACATACAATTTTCTGGGGGTTCTTTTTGTGGATGAGTTTTTTTCATACCTAAATCCCTATCAGTCTGTTTAATTCTTATGGATGTCCTGTTTCTTTGATTTTAAGATGCCATAAATTATAAGACACATCATTGATATGCTAAAATATTTTTGAAAGAAATATATCCATTTTTTTTTGTTGTTGTTGTTTAATTTTTTTTATTATTTTTTTATTGTAGTAATTTGTGCAATATAGCATACATCTTTGTTAAGTACGAGTTGTTAACAACATATTTGCACACAGTTCTCATTTGACCCTTTCCCCAATTCCCACCCCAATCCCCTTCCCTTCCCTCCCTCTCAGGTTCACTTCGGTGAGTGACCTTGATATGATTGTGTAATTACATCATGTGCTTTAGGGCGTCCCTCTGCCCCCTGCGTCCACTACAATTAAATCAACTTCATTGCTTATCGAGGATCTCTCCTTTTCATCTGGAGACCCTCCTATGCCCCATCTTCTCCCTAGCATCCACATATTAGGGAGAACATATGCTTCTTAACGCTTTGTGACTGACTAATCTCACTTAACATAATGTTTTCCAGTTGCATCCATTTCCCTGCAAAGAACATGATTTTATTCTTCTTTATGGCTGAGTAAAATTCCATTGTGTACATATCCCATAGTTTTGTAAT
>PVLC010028688.1:0-20818 GCA_004027655.1 Graphiurus murinus
CAGGTTCTCCATGGTCCAGCCTCCTCAGCCTCCCCAAACTTTTTTGAAATGCTCAACCAGGCTGTCATCTGGGTTGCTCTTTAGCATCCCATGATTTGGATAATTCGCAGTGCACAAAAACTCAGATGACCTTGTAGAAGTTTGTTTCCAGGCTACATCTTTGCAAAGCTGGCCGATTATTTTTGTCATAGGCATCTTATGTTGTTACTTTTGGAAATGCTTTTTGTAAAGAAAACAATGGTCACATTATTTTCCTTTCAATTTCCAATTATGTCCAAGAGTACAATTGGTACAAGGCAATGGAACAGGCTTGCCACAGTCCAGATGACATTGCTGCCCTTTGGGATAGCCCAGGAGAGAATCAGAGCTAAGTGACGGATTAACCAGACCAAGGGCAGTACTGAAATGTGGGTGGCTAAGGAAGAAGGCCCTGAGATGAAGTTCCAGGGACGGACAGATGTTTAGATTCCAGGCAGCTCCTGGGGCTGAGGGGCGGTGAGCCAGTGGTCGGTCTGTGGCCAACTCCAGTTGAATGGACTTTTCATTGCGGTATCCTAGTCTTTGACAACAGATGTGTTCATTCAACACCTGACATCCAGATGCTAAGCACAAACAGAAATGACTGGGCAGCTAGAAACTTTTAAATGGAGGATGAAGTGTTTGGCTTTTGCTGAGAGAGGTGGTTATTACAATAGAGAACCACTCAAAGAATTTTTCCCCCTAGAGAAATAGTCCCTAAAGTCATAGATTCTGTTGCCAACAGAACAGCAAAGTTTGCTATTTCTTATTATTTTAATTGTAGATACAAAGATGAAAAAGGATGCCTGGAAAATTCCGTGTTTAGTGTTTAGGGAGGCTTAGGACTTGCTTTCATTTCCTGGCAGATCAGAGGATAAAGTGGAAGAGAGGTTAAAGCAAGGACTTGCCTGCCAAGTCGATCAGAAGGAAGAGGATCAGAAGGGAATTGTCGGGACTAGGAATGGCTATTTTAAGCAGATAGAAACAAGACTCTGTTGACCTTCAAAGATCCTTCTTGGGCCAGGCTAGTGGCACTTGCTAGAGTTAACTAGGTTGGTAGATTTATTCCTGTATCCCACTGGAGTAGACCTACATCTCTTACCTCTGTTCATCTCTAAAAGTTAAAACCAACCACAAAGTAACATAGATGAAAGAAAAAAGCGACCCATCCGTTCCTGTGGTTTTAAAAAATTACTGAAAGGAAGAACATCCCAAGGCAAAAACGTTAAATTGATTATATAAAAATAAAAGATATGCAGACTCCAAAATCAAAGCTAAAAACATGACACTAAAGAGAACGATCCAAGCAAATATAACTGAGAGTGGTTTAACGTTTTTAATATACAAAGAGCTCCTGTGCATAAATAAGAAAAATACCAATACCACAGTGTATAAATGGGCAACTGAGCCAAAAGACAATGTAAAGAAGATATCTGCATGGCTAATAAATATGTAAACAAATTAAGTTATTAATAATCAAAGAAAGGCAAGTTAAATGAAATAATGTTTCACTTTGTTGAGTTAGCAGAAACATTTGAAAAGACAATACTGAGCTTTGACAAGAATATATTAAAGTGGGCAAGCTTATCTCCTGGGATAAAGGATACAAGCTGATCAAACCTTTCTGGAAATGAGTTGGTGATATATGACAGGGATTTACTTTTTTTTTTCTTTGATTCAGTAATATTTTTTTCTAGAGATTTACCCTAGGGAAGTAATCATTAAAATTGTAACTTCATGTTACAATTTTGCGTACAATGAAATCTTAGGTAAAAACAGAAGAATAAAATATAGAACTCTCATATAGAACTCTCATGATATGGTCCAAGTCAAATGTGTTAATATATGTTGGAGATCTTCATTAGCCCTTGATTAGAATACAAGTTCCCATCTATTTTACTTTTTCTGATGTTAGAGTGTCTGTAATTTTGCACACATTTGCCATGTAATATTTTGCTATTCCTGATATCATTGAACCAGTGGTGTACCTTTAAGATGTGGTATATCCTTTAAGTATTTATATACTGTATTCATATCTATGCATGATATTCTCTCTTTTCTTCTGTGTGTCTTTCTTTGTTCATGTAATAGTCAAACAAATCTAGTGCTATCAATGTCCATGCTTCTACCAGTTGGAGAAAAGTGAACTTTCTAAATTCAAATATATATACATACATATATATATATGTATGTATGTCATGTTAGAAACGTGAAGTGGGACTTAACACTTCCAGAAAGATGCACATTTCTCTACATTTACGAAGTCTGGATACTATATACAAAGCAAACATATGATGATTGAAAGATGGAGACAAGAAGGAAGACCAGACAGGCCCTCAACATGCGAGGATTCTGTGGGGATTTCCTTGGTTTTCCTTCTGTCATACATATGCCAGTCTATGTGCTGGTGGAGCTGACAACCTAGACACACACACACACACACACACACACACACACACACACACACACATACAGCGAAGACAAGAAAGGAGACAGTAAGATACAAAAGTTTTAGACAATACTGTCCTACTGTAGTCTCACTGTAGGCCTATCAGGCTGACGGCAGGGTGGTGTCACAAGGACACCCAGGAGCTGGGACTTTCATCTTTGCCAGGAGGTAACAAGCCCTACCTCTGTGGTTTCAGGAGGGACCACAAAGGGAGCCTGAACATCTACCTCTACCTTGGAACTCCTCCTACCTCCTGTTGTGGGGGCGTCACTGTAGGCAAAGTGGAGTTAGAATTGTCACTGTAACCCAGCAGAAACAATACTGTACCCACTGCGGTGCCAACGGAGACCATGTGAGGCTGCAGGATACCTGCCCCTGCCCAGAAGTAACGGGGACACCCCATCCTGCCCCACGAGTTGGGTATCAACAGTGGTAAAGCAGAGAACCTGGGTTTCTACTTCTGCCTGTCAGTGATAACTCCTTTCCCTGCCACAGCAGAGAAAGTCGAGGGTTTAAACAAAACCCAGAGTCCCCAGTGCAGTACTAAAATGTGCATGTGTCTGTCGAGAATCATTCATCATACCATGATTGGGGAGACTGCAAGTAGAACCGGAAAAGATAACCAAAAGATGCCAACACCGAGACGACAGAGATAGTAGAATAATTTGAAAAATATTTAAAGCAGTTTTCTAAAAGTGTTTCAAATAGTAATTGCAAGCACACTGGAAACCTGAAAAAAAAAATCTTGGCAAAAATAGAAAGTAAATAAGTGGAAGATAGAAAGGAGAACCAGAAGGACACTTTAGAATGGAAAAAATACAGTGACCTAAATAAAAATCCTTAGGGGACATTCTCAACAGCAAAATGAAGAGACAGAGGAAACAATCAATGAGCTGGAGGGGACGGGGCAGAACAATGGGCACCCCCCAAATCTGGATAACATAGATCAAATAAGCAGAAGAAAGAACAGTGCTTCAGGAACCTGTGGCATTAGAACCAAAGGCCTAACTAACATCCGTGTCCTTGAAGTCTCAGAGGGCGATGGGGAAGAGAGCAGGGCTAAAGACACTCACAAGGACGATGGCCAGAACCTCCCCAAATCTGGCACAGGGCGTAACCCACGGAGTCAAGAAGCCAAGCAAACCCCACAAAGGATGAGCTCAGAGAAATACATGTAAGCACACGTCAGAGGGAAACTTGGGAAAACCAAAGCTGAAGGAAAAACCTTGCCCACAGTTGAGAGAAACAACTCGAATCACAGCAGAATTCTCATCAGAAACCCATGGAGGACAAAGGAAGTGGTGTGACATTTTTCAACCACTTAAAGAACCATTAAACCAGAATTCTTCATTCAGCAAAAATGACATTTAGCAGCAAAAAGAGAATGTTCATTTGGAGAAAAACTGAAAATTTCTCACTAGCAGACATATCTTAAACAACCAGCTAAAGAAGTTTCCTTAAACATAAAGGAAAAAATAAATAAATAAGAGAAGGAATCTTTGAACACCAAAGAGCTGTAAGCAAAAGTCAAGATTTTCCTTCTGCTCTTGAGTTCTCTAAATTATGTTTGACAGTTGAGACGAAAGTTACAGCACTGTCTGCTGTGGTCCTAAGTAGAAATAAAGGAAATACTGAAGACAAGTCTATTATAACCAGGACAGAGTGACGGAGTATAAGATAGGTAAGGTTACTTACTTCACTTGTACAAGTTGGCTGGGCCAATTTGTACATACTCAGTGGGATACCTGGTGCAGCCACTAAAAAAGATACACAGAGGTCCACTCACAAACACAACAACCAAGTCGAATTTTAAAAAGCATTCAAGTAACGTAAAGGGAGGCAATAAAAATAAATCTGAGAAATGAAAAACAGAATACAATTTGAAGATGAAAGGCTTTATTCCTAATATTAATAATTACATTAAGTTAAAATAGTCTAAATAATTTAGTTAAAACAGCTTAGCAAAATGGATTAAGAAACATCGACAAACTATGTTGTCTACAAGACACTCACTTCAAATAAAACAATATAGGAGGCTAGTTGAATGTAAAAGATAGGGAAGCATATTTTATGCAAAGATTAACCAAAGAAAAGCAGGAGCAACTCTATTAATTAAAAAAAAATAGACTTCAGAGAAAAGAAAATTATCGCAGATAAGGAAGAATATTCAGTAATGAGTGACAAGGTCAGTCCATCAAGGAAATGTAGTAATCCCCCAAGTGTGTATAAAACATGGCAGGCTACACAGTATGAGTAAAATAGAGGAGCAGTGAAAGGAGAACTAGACTTACACTTTTTTTTTTTTTAATCCCCAGTGCTGGGGATGGAGCCCAGGGTCTCATGCATGTTCGGCAAGCACTCTGCCATTGAGATCCATCCCCAGCCTGCCAAATCACAATTGGAATAGGAAACGTCACTATCCTTTTTTCTACAATTGATGGGCCAACTAGACAGAAAGTCAGCAAGGGTACAGAAAAATTCAACAACGCTATCAATAAGATCTAATCAGTGTTTACGGAACATTCTACCTAGCAAAAGCAGAGTGCACATTCTTTTCAAGAACCCACCTAGCTTTGCCGAAATAGACCATAGTCTGTGTCATAAAAGAGACTGCAACAATTCTCTTTAAACAATTGGAAGTCACACAGAATGAGCTCTCTGACAACGTGGATTCAAACTAGGACTCAGTGACAGGAAAATTTCCAAGCACTTCCAAACCAAGCAGCACACTTCTAAATAACCCATAGGAAAAAGAGAAACTCTCTCTCTCTCTCTCAAAAAAAAAAAAAAAATCGATCTTGTTAGAAATGCAAATATAATATACAATATTTGGGGGACACAGCTAAAGCAGTGCTAAGAGAAAAATTTATAATAAATACATGCATATGTTGAAGAGGAAAAGTCTCAAATCATACCTAAGCTCCTATCTCAAGAACCCAGAAAAAGAACAAAATAAACTGAAAGGGAGCCGAAGGAATGAAATGATGAGTGCAGAAATCAGTGAAGCTGAGAAGAGAACAATAGAGAATATTAAAGAAGCAAAGAGCTCTTCCCTCCTTCCCTCCCTCCCTCCCTTCCTTCTTTCCTTCCTTCTTCCCTGCCTTCCTCCCTGCCTTCTTTCCTCTCTCCTTCCTTCCTTCCTCTCATTTTTGTGGTACTAGGGATAGAACTCAGGGGCATTCTACCTCTGAGATACAACCCCAGCCTTATTTTTTTTTTTAAACAGGGTCTCACTAAGTTGCACAGGGCCTCACTAAGTTGCTCAGGCTGGCTTGAGCAACTCCTGCCTTGGCCTCCCAAGTACTGAGACCATGGGTGTGTGCCACCACACCTGGAAAGCTAGTTCTTTAAAACAATAGAATTGGCAACCTTTAGCAATACTGTCAGAGGAAAAGAAAAAAGAGAAAACACAAATTACTAATATCAGGAGTGCTCCAGGGGATATTACTATAGATATTGAGAATACTCAAAGAAACATCAAGGGAATACTTGAAACAACTCTGTAAACATAAATCTGGAAACTTAAAAGAAATTAACTAATCCTCAAAACCACATAATACCACAACTTGCCCCATATGTAAGATAATTTGAATAACCCTGTAACTACTAAGAAAATTGAATTCATAATTTAAAAACTTCTAAATAAATCTCCAGTATAGGTGGTTTTACTGGAAAATTGTTACAAACATTTAAAAAAGAATCAATGACAATCATATACAACTCTTTGGGAAAATACATGAAGAAGGAACACATTCCAATTCATTTTGTAAATTGAATCATATTCTAATACAGAATACAATATAATAAAAGGAAGCCAGAGAACAATATCCCTTATTAATATAGGTACAAAAACCCTTAATAAAACATTAGAAAATAGAATTTAACAATATGTTAAAAGGATTATACATCATGAACAAGCAGGGATACAAAGCTTGCATAATATTCAGACATCAATAAATATATCTACCATATTCACAGAGAAGAAAAATCACACAATCATGTCAATTGATACAATAAAAGCATTTGAAAACTTCAACATAGTTCATGTCATTTAAATAAGAATAGAGAATGCTCCCAACTTGATAAATAGCATCTACAAAATAAATAAATAAATGAATGAATGAATGAATATATTTAGCAAACATTATACTTAATGGTGAAAGACTGAGTATTTTCCCATATGACCAGGAATATGGCAAAGATACATGCTTTTGGTAATCCTGTTCAACATATTGGTGGAAGTTGTAGCCTGCGCAAAAAGGCAAGAAAAGGAAATAAAAAGCATATAGATTGGAAAGCAAGTAATAAGACACTACCTATATTCATATGATATGATTATTTATGTAGAAAAATCCAAGATCTCTTAAGAAGTCCTAGAATTAAGAAGTGAATTCAGCAAAGTCAGAAGGTGCAAAATACACATGCAAAAGTCAATTTATTTCTGTACATTAGCGATGAACACAAGGGTACTGGATTAAAAGTATAATACCGTCTGCAGTCATGCACTGTTTGACAACAGGGACCTGTTCTGAGAGCTGTTGCCATCAGGCAGTTTTGGTTCTGTGCACACATCACAGAGGATACTCACACACACTAAGACTGCTTTGCTGTCAGTAGGCGATCTAATCTTTTGGGACCACCGTCAGTGACGTTACTATGTGGGGTGTAACTGTACAATTACTCATAAAAAGTGAAATGTGTAGGTGCACATTTAACAAACATATGTGGGACTTATATGCGGAAAAATACAAAATACTGATGAAAGAAATCTAAGACCTAAATAAATAGATATAGCTCATGTTTAGGGATCAAGAGCTCCCCTGTTGTCTCCAGAGCTCAGGACACTCTTTACCTTGGAGGCTCTGGGCAGAGAGTGGGAGTGGAGATACCAGCTAGCCCTTGAGCATCTCATTGTCAGGAATTGTCCAAAGCCTGGCAGAAGCAAAAGGGATTCTGGGGTGCTTTAGTACTTGGCTATCATTTCCTGATGTTCGGTGTCAGTGGAGGGGAACCCCGAGAGTACTGGGGGTCACATCTGTCTCTTTCTCCTCCCTGCACGCATGCTCAGTGAGGTTTGCTGTCTTCCAGGGCAGCAGCAGGCTCTGGCTGGCTGCTGGGGCAGGCAGGATGCACCTGCCATGGAATAGGGGGAAAGAGGAGAGATGGGCTGGCTCCCAAAGGCTTTAACAGACCCTTCTACACCTCACTCTTGTGGCTGAGGTGCAGGGGCCCCTGCAAGACCTCTGCAGTGCTGCTGGCAATGGAAGGTGTCTCTCTCCATGGATGCTTTTTTTAATATATGAAAATAATTCAGCGGTGAAATCGTTAGCTCACGCCAGGCAGTCTCAGCTATAATTCATGGTTCCACATCTCCCACCATTGTAATTTTGTTTTGCATTCATTAGGGTTGCAATTTTTTTTTCCAGGAAAAATGTCAGAGAATCACAGTTCTGACGACTAACATTAACCACTGTGTCACTCACAGACCTTGCTAATGCTGTGATTCTGAAAAGTAAATTTATTTCCTTTGCGTGGGAACCAACTGGGTAACATTCAGCCTCCTCACTAGGGTTCGCTGATTGGCTCTGGAAAGAACCTGCTGATTCTATGGCAACGAGGCAGGTGGGGAGCCTCTGCCCACACCACGTCGGGCTGTGCTTTATCCAGCCTGTCCCTTGCTGGGATTTGGGGAGAAGAAAATCAACTGGTGTCCTTTGGTGCATAATAGGGACAAGTAGTGTTAGCACCCGTATTCACACACAAGTCCGTGTGTGAATACGTGTGTATATGCACACACACACACACATACACACACACACACACACACACACACACACACACACACACACTTTTTCTAACATGTTGCTAGACTCAGCTTGCTTTCTTTTCTGAGCACTTTCATTATCTTTACGGTATAAGGGGGGTGGGGGAGGGACTTTCCTCTTCACCCTGAAGCTTTTTATAGCAGTTTTAGTGAGGCAGAGTAAGTTATTGCTTTGTTTGGGTTAAAGAAAAAAAATAAAAAGCCAGGCTTGGTGATATAGGCCGGTAATCCTAGTATGTGGGGGGCTGAGACAGAAGGATCATAGGTTCATAGCCAGCCTCAGCAACTTAGTGAGACCATGTTTCAAAATTAAAAAAATAAAATAAGTCTAGGGGTGTAGCTGAGAGGTAGAACGCCCCTGGGTTCAATCCCCAGTAGCACACACACATACACAAAAGAAGACTTCTTTTTGGGAAAACTCCGGATGGCTTCCCTGGTCAAGGGTGAGTGGACTGGCAGGTGATCTCAGCGTGGTGACTGAACACCTACTGTGTGTCGGGGTGGCGCCACCCACACCCCACTCAGTCCACACCGTCCTTATCAGCCTGTCGCCCATGGTTAGGGTGGAGGAGCCTGAGCCTCAGAGGGTTTGTGTCACTTGCCCACGACGACACACTGGCAGGTGTGCCTGACCGCAGGCCTCACCTGGCCACCATCGCGTGCTGTGAGAGGGTGTCACACTCACTTGGTCCCAGGATGCCCTCCTACGGGCAGTGCGAGGCACCCGACCAGGACAGGAACAAGTTTCTTAAAGAAGTTTGAACCGTAACGCAATGGGTCAGACCTGCTCTTGTTTGTGTGATTGAGTCTTCAAAGAACCTGGAACTGGTCGGTCTCAGATGCAGGATTAGAATGGTGGCCACGATGACCTGCTCAGCAGAATTACGGCACCAGTGGTGTGCAGTGTGCTCTGCTCCGCACTGCCCGTCTGCAGGGTCTGCGGCCTCCACCGGGCCATCCGTCAGCTGGTGGGAGGGGTGACCTGACCCTAAGTGCGTGAAGCTGCAGTCTGCTCTGTGTGGCACTGCCCTTCCCGTGCTGACAGATGGGAAGACTGTCTCTGCGGTCCCAGATGATCCTGCACATTGTCCACCATAGGACGCCAGGCTTTTTACATCCTGACTGCCCAGATGGACCTGGCCTTACAGATGTTTGTAAACATTTGCCCTCTGAGTTTCTGTGTCTAGGAGTACCCAGAGGAGGGGAAACAGGAAGAAATGGGCTACGGGCTCTCTGAGGGGCTGAAGAGTCTCTGTGGGGGCCTCAGGAAACAGGGCGCAGGGGTCCAGCCAGGACCCTCAAGTTTCTGCTGAATATGCCCAAGAGCAGAGGCTGGCCACAGAGCCCTCTCCTCCCAGAGTGACAGCATGTCCCTCACACAGGCTGATGCAACGATGCTGCAGAGGAGGAAACACGGGAAGCAATTATCTTTTTAGTAGGTCACTGCCTCCTTTGGGAGAAGAGACCCCAGGGAGCCCGGGAGGCGGGCGGCGTGTCCCCCGGGCTGCGCCAGCGGTTGCTGCCTTGGTGATTAATAGCCGCGTCACTTTCCACGAGTGTTGCTCTGAGCAGCCATGTTCAAAATTGAGTGGGAATGAAATCAAACGACCCGAAATAACTGTTTCCTCGACTCCTTAGGAGTCGCTGGAGTCCAGAAATAGCAATAGCTTTTCAGATCTATAATTTTAAATGACATCATTCACAGCATTCTATGAGCTCCAGGTTTATTTTCACAAGGATATCATCGTGCACATGATATACTGCTATTTGTTTTGAAAGGCCATGAAAAATTTGAAGTAAGTGACTTTGGGTTTTTTGTTTTTTAGAGGAGGGGGATACTGAAATAAAAATCATGTTTACAGAGAAAAATATAGCCTCTCCTGTGTTTTTAAAGAAAAATAGCAACCCAGAGGAAGAAAAGGACAGGAAGAATATTGTGTCCATGGAGATCATAAACTGGAACAATAAAAACGTCCAGCAGGCTGTGACAGCTGGGCAGCTGCGGGGTTACAGCCTTGAGCTGTGTCCTGGCAGCATGCCAGGGTGCTGGCGACTGGAGGATGGCCCAGGACTGTCGTGACCCTCAGAGCGAGGGGTCCTGAGAACACAAAGAGGAGGGCAACTGCAGAGTGGATGACCAAGGTCCCCCCCGCACCGGCCGTGCCAGCTAGGGCCCTGAGTCTTCACGTCCTCTCTGTCTCTGTTGCAGTCTGCTGCCAGCTTGGGGGCTGCCGGTGGCAGTCATGTGGCCGGCCTCTGGAGAAGGGTCATTAGCCTTTAGTGTCATGAAGCCAGAGACCACAGCAGATGGCCGAGAAGCCAGTGAGAAGCTCTGGGGATGGGGCGCATCTTGACCTGCGGGAGAGAAGGAGGCAGGAGCTTGCTGGTTTCCTGCCTGCCTTCTGATCCTTGGCAGGAAAGCCGCTGCAGGGACAGGCTGTTGGCATGGGGAGGCTGGTCCCTGCCCTGCCTTCCTCATTTCCTCTGTCCTCGCCTGTCCTAAATGCTCACCGGCCCCTGCCCAGCGCGCGGGGCCCAAGAGTTGTTGCTCCCGTTCATTCAAGGCTGAGTGTGTGCGTGTGCCAGGCCGAGACACAGGCTTCACACGTAGAGACAGAAACTGTTTAAAATCGTTTAAAACAATTTTTCAGCAGATCAAAAACTGAAAGGCAGGGCCATCGATGGCTTTGTTCTCCATCTCTGTGCCAGAGCATGAGGTGGGACGCCGGTGACCAGCAGCGGGGGGAGGCGGGTCCTGCTCCAGGCTCTTGATGCTCACGCTGTGGGCCGCGTCTGCGCGGGCTCCCGGCTGTGGGCTCAGTGGCTGGGACTGGGCCTTCTTGACCGGCACCTAACGTGCTGCTGGGCACAGACCAGACTCAGAGGGCCCCGAGAGGAGTGTGCTGTATGTGGGCCTGTCGAGTTGTTTTTTGTTTTTTTTTTCAGTACTGGGGATTGAACCCAGGGGCATTCTGTCTCTGAGCTACACCCTCAGCCCTATTAAATTAAAGTAAATTAATTAATTAATTAGGTTTTTATGGTACTGGGGATAGAACCCAGGGGCATTCTACCTCTGAGCTACACCTCCAGCCCTATTTTTTTTTCTTTATTTTGAAACAGGGTCTCACTAATTTGTGGAGGGCCTCACTAAGTACCTGAGGCTGGCCACAATCTCCTCTCAGCCTCCCAAGTCCTGGGATGACAAGCGTGCGCCACCACGCCCAGCTTTGTGTCGGGGTTTGACATAAAATTTTAGCTATAACAATCACAGATAAATCTACAGTATAATCACAGCATTTAAAAGTGCAAGTTAAGGGAGTGGGGACTGGTGGGATTTACACAGTGCCTGTGCCTGGCCTTGGCGGCTTTGGTGGAGCACCGTGGAGGGGGTTGGAGCAATGGCCGTCTCTCAGTGCTGAAGGTTCACGATCAAGGCGAGGGCAGTGGTGTCTCAGTGACGGTCCTCTTTTTGGCCGCCTTCTGTGTCCTCGCATAACCTTTCCTAGTGTGCAAGTGGGGAGAGGCAGACACATGGTCTCCTCTTCCTCTAAGGCCTCGGTCCTATAGGATTAGCGCCCCACCCTCCTGACTGGGTTTAACCTTAATTACCTCCTCCAAGTCCTGTGTCCAGTCACTTGGGGGTTAGGGCTTCAACATATGAATTTTGTGGGACACGAGTCAGTCTCCAGTGATAACCTACCATTAGGATGACATGCTTGGATCTGGGATTTGTTTTGGGGGTCTCATCATGGTCCAGCGGAAGTGGAGAGGTCTCCCTGTGGGTGTCTGGCCTCTCGCTTGGAGCCTCGCCCCGCTGTGGTGGGCGACGCTGGGATGGGGAGGCAGGGACGGAGGGCAGGATGGGCGGACGGCTAGACCGTGGCCAGGAGAAGTGAGTGCTTTTAGAAACAAGCCTGCACTCACAGCGGTGACAAGCGGCCATCTCGGCGAGAGCTGGCGCTCTGTGACTGTCAGACACTGTGCTGTAAAAGGTTCAGGGAGCCTTTTTAAATTTTAAGTAGGCAAAATTAAAATATAAAATTATGTTTAAGAAAGGCTTTGTTGACTGTGAAAGTTTGGGAAAAACAAACGCTTTTCGTCCTCTCCTTTTGAGTGGTTGATGAGCAACTTCAGCCCCCGGAGTCTGCCGCACAGTGAGCACCGTGTGTACTGAGTGTGCGCACACGTGTGTGTGTGTGTGTGTGTGTGCACCCGCGCCTGCATGGGCACGTGTTTGTGTCAAATGCTGCTTTTTAAAGAAATCAACATTAAATCAGAGCTGCCGGGCTGAGGCCTGGTCCTCCCTGTGGCTGCCTGCAGGGCCCGGGGTGGAAGTCGGGTGTGGAGAACGTCTTTCCACACACACCTGCAGGGAGGCTGAGGTGCGCGGAGAGTAATGACCCACCTGTGCCTCTGACAGGAGCGCGGGGGCTAGCGCCGCCCTCCGTGTCGAGTGTCCTTTTGAAATATGTTCCAGGGTATGGCTTCTAGCCGATTAATTATACCACAGTCCAAGTAAAGCTGAATAATTAATGATCGCAGGGCACTTGGAACTATGAAATGTCATGTAAATGTTAAGGAGTAAAAATTGCTCTATGTATAAGACAGAAAAAAAAGATTTCATGGTGGGAAGATTAATTTCTGGAAGAGTCAAGAGTTCTGTGGGGCTTTCTTTGGAATCTTAGGATGTCCTATTGTCTCAACCACACTTTAGGAGACTTGGGCTTCTTTTATTTGAAATCCTTTTATTGGTGCATTGTAGTCATACAACATAACGAGGTTCAAAGTGATGCAGACATCCACACACAGCACTGGGGTGTTTCCCTTGGGTCCCAGCCCGCTCCCCGACTCCCCACACGTTCATGCGATCGGCAGTGATACCCCCATAGGTGGAGCGAGCATTAGTGAACTGTTGCCTTCATAAGCGCCCTTTCCCCCTCCCCAGCCCCCTTCACTCTCCTACGGCCCCCTCCTCATTTATCCCACGTCCCTTTTGTTTCTTATTTTCTCTCTAGCTTCCACACAGGAGAGAAAACATTCAACCCTTGACTTTCTGAGACTGGCTGATCTCAGTTAATATAATATTCTGTAGAGCCGGGCGTGGTGGCGCACGCTTGTAACCCCAGTACTTGGAAGGCTGAGACTGGAGGATCCTGGTTCACAGCCAGTCTCAGCTACTTAGTGAGGCCCTCTGCAACTTAGTGAGACCCTGTTTCAAAATAAAGACTAAAAAATAGGGCTGGGGTGTAGCTCGAAGGTAGAATGCCCCTGGGTTCAATCCCCAGTACCAAAAAAAAAAAAAAAAAAAAAAAAAAAAAAAAAATAGGACTAGGAGTGTAGCTTGGAGGTAGAATGCCCCTGGGTTCAGTCTTTAGCACTACAGAAAATAGTAATATTCTGTAGCCCTCTCCATTTTCCTGCAAATGACATAATTATTTTGTTCTTCTTTATGTCTGAGTGAAAGGTCATCGCGTGCATTTCTCATCACACTTTCTTTATCCATCCATCTGTTGACAGACACCTCGGTTGGTCTGGTCCTTTAGCTCTTGGGAACTGTGCAGCAGTCAGCATGGATATGTGGGAGTCACTCTAGTGTTTTCATTTGAGCTCTTCTGCAAAGATGCTGAGGAGTGGTACAGCTGGGCCATATGTTGGATTCACTCGTATCTTTTTTTTTTTCAGTACTGGAAATTGAACTCAGGGGCATTCTACCTCCACGCTACACCCCCAGCCCTATTTTTTATTCTTTATTTTGAAACCAGGTCTCACTAAGTTGCGGAGTGCCTCACTAGGTAGCTGAGGCTGGCCGCGAACCCGGATCATCTGGTCTCAGCCTCCCAAATGCTGGGATTACAAGTGTGCGCCACCACGCCCGGCTTACTCGTATCTTTTGAGGAACCTGCATGCTGATCTCCTCGGCAGCTGTGCTAATTTTCAGTCCCACCCAAAGTGAATAAGAGTTCAGTTTCCTGTGCCTCTTGACAGGGGCGTGGGGGTTAGCGTCACCCTCCGTGTTGAAAGCGTCCTTTGGAAATATGTTCCAGGGTATGGCTTCTGTCCGATTAATTACATCACAGTCTAGTCTGAACTATTTGAAAGGCGAATGTCTGGGTGGCACCGTCAGCTCTGGAAATGACGTCATCTACTGCATTTCGGCAAAAATCGTGTCTGTTGGTTTTTTCTAGCCGGAGGCAGTTTGGGCCCAAGGCCAAGGAAGAGGTGAAGATCATTGAGCACCAGACGCAGACGCTCCGGCTGATGCCCCACCTGGCCACGGCGCTGGCCCTCACCTTTGCCAGCAGGTGAGGCGGATCTGGGTTGACTCTCATTGTGAGGCCGAGGCGTTAGTCGGACTCAAAGGAAAGGTGGGTGCCAGGCTCATTTTCTAACTGTGAGCAGGAAAAGGTCTGTGGTTAAAGTCTGATGGCCAGATATAAAGTGAGGTCCAGATTTTGATCGTCTGTCAGACCAAAGGAGTCCACAGAGAATTCGAGAACACGCCAACCAATGTAAGAGACCAGAACAGTTCTCTGTCTTGAACAGTTAGTTCTCTACTTTCTGATAAAGGTTGTAGATTGACAGTAAACTTAAAAAAAAAATAAGTCAAGGTGTGTATAGGAGAAAAGGCGGGCTATTGAGTGAAATGGCAGTAATAGCGCTCTGAAGGTACGGGGACGTCACCTGACCGCAGGCCTCCCCTGTCCTCTCTGCTGCTCCCCTCCAGGGCTAGCACGTGGCCCGGGCCGCTGTGTGTCAGGGGTCATCCCCCTGCATTCCGAAGATAAGACTTTTGGGGGTGGACCAAAGGTCACAGAGCCCAGCAGGAGGTGGACGTGGCAGAGAACTCCACACTTCGGACCCTTCTCCTGTGTTCTCTCTTCTCTATACATGTAGCTCTGCTTCTCAGCGTTAATCCCAGCAATGGAGGGCCTAAGAACTCAGGGTTGGCCTGCGTTTGAATTTCTGCACGCTGATGAGTGAGGTGGTGCTGGGGTTTCTAAGAAGCTGCCTTCCATGTCTGGAGTGCAGCTGACTTGTGGGCTACCAGCTGCCTTGGGCCTGGCTGGGAGGGTTGGGGGTGTGTTCTAAAGGCTTGGGAGCAGAGTGCCAGTACTCCAGGGAGCACTGAGCTTCAGGTAACAGCACTAAAGCAGATCCATGCTACCTCAGAAAAATTTAAATCACTTACATCCGACATCTATTATTTAAAATGTTTCCGAATGCTTTTGGGCTTCAAGTTGCAGACAGTAAAATGTACAAATGTTAGTGGATAGTTCTGTGAGTTTTGACAAGCATATATGCCTGTGTAGCAAATATTTTGATCATGCAAATAACATATTTTGTTGTGTGTAAGAATATGCCACAGTAAAACCCATTATTCCATGTAATTAAAATATACTAATTAATAAAAGAAGATATGATATATATGTATAACACACAATAGTTTGTTCAGCTACAAAGAAGAATGAACTCTTGTCATCTGCAGGAAAATGGGTGGAGCTGGAAGACATCACATTAAGCATAAGTCAGGCATAGAAAGATGAGTGTCACATGTCCTCTCTCATTTGTGGAAATTCAAAAAAAAAGAATAGAGATTACGAGAGACTTGGGGGGTGGCAGGAGGGTGGAAGGCGAGTCGGTAGAGGGGATCAGTGCGTGCCAGGTGCATCTATGGAAACATTACAGTGAACCCTAATGACAGTGCAATTAATATGCCTTAATAAAAGTTGATATAGATATTAAAACCCACTTCAACCAAACATGAAACATTTTCGTCACCTTCGCAAGTTCCTCGTCCCTTTGTAGTCAACCCTCACTTCCCCACCCTAGCAGAGAAGAGATAGCCAGCTTGCTGATTTCTGCCTCCATAGCTTGGTTTTGCCTACTCTTGAGTTTCATCTAAATGGAATCATGCTGTATGTATTCCTTAGTGCCCAGTATGTGTCCTTCAACACAATGTCTTGGCATTCCTCTTATTCTTGAATAGGAACATTAAATGAGTAAACCTCAACTTTCTTATCTGTTCTCCCCTCTTCGACAAATGCATTGCTTCTGGGCTTTTTAGCTACGATGAATAAACCACAGTGAATGTTCTCACACAAGCTTTGCATTTTTCCAAGGGTAAATCTCTGGAGAGGACTTGCGGGGCAACTGGGTAACTGTATGTACAAGGCTATAAGAAGCTGCCAGTTTTTCAGAGAGGTACTCTACAGTTCAGATCTTTGGCCCACGCTTGTTTTTATACTTTTATCGGTGCATTAGAATTATACATCTTAACAAGGTTCCAAGTGATGCACACATACCTCCACACAGTGTTACTGTGGAATTCCCTCTGCCTCCCCACCGCGCCGTCCATGCTAGCGCACAGCAGTATTTGAACTGTTTTCTTCATGATTCTCCTTTTGCTCCTCCTCAACCCTCTCTACTCTTCTCCTGGTCTCTCTCCTCACTTATCTGAAGTCCTTTTGTTTCCCATTTTCTCTCTAGCTTCCACATAGGAGAGGAAATGTATGGATAAAGAAAATGTGGGAGATATATATATATATATATATATATATATATATATATATATATATATATATTTAGGAAAGTATGGATAAAGAAAATGTGGGATATATATATACACTTACTTACTTGACAGGAGAGATACCATGATCATGAAAATGTGGTATATACACACAATGGATTTTTCTCAGCCATAAAGAACAAAATGATTTCATTTATAGGGTAATTGATGGAACTAGAGAACATCACGCTAAATGAGATCAGCCAGACTTAGAAAGTCAAGAGTTGCATGTTTTGCCCACTTTTAAATTGGGACATTTGTTTTCTTATTTTTTATATATATCACATATAATTTATAGTGTAGTGAGCCTATATATTTTCTACTGAATTTTTTTCAAATGGATTTCTTTTTAAGTTTAGTGTCAAGTTGTTTGTTGGTAGCATCTTGAAATATAATCAGTTTATATATATTGATTTGGTATCTTGTGTTCTCAACAAATTCACTTATTAGATTTAGTAGTTTCTTTGTAGACTCCTTAGGATTTTCTACATACACAGTATATTACATAGGAATAAAGAAAGTTTTACAAATAATTCTTGCTAATATTTGTGCTTTCATAATTTTCTTTGCTTTATTGAACTGTCTAAATCCTCCACTACTCTGTGTGTATGTGTGTGTGTGTGTGTGTGTGTGTGTGTGTGTGTGTGTGTGTATTTTGTGTGTGTGTGGTATTGGGGATTGAACCCAGGGGCATTCTGCCTCAGAGCTATACCTCAAGTCCTATTTTATTTTTAATTTAGAAACAGGGTCTCACTAAGTTGCCGTGAACCTGTGATCCTCCTTGGGGTGTCAGCCTCCCAAGTACTGGGATTACAGATATGCACCACCACACCCAGCTCCACGCCAACACTGAATAGCTGTGGGGAGAGTGGACGCGCCCATCTGGTTCTTGATATTAGAGGAAAGCCATTCCATATTTCACTCTTATGTATTGAATGTTATGTATTGAATGTATTGTAGGATTTTAAAAATGCCTCTTAGCAGATGGAGGAGTCACCCTTCAACTTCTCTTTGGATGAACATCTGTGTCAGGAATGAGGAATTTTGACAGTAGAATTTGTCAGAAGAGTGACCTGTCTTGGAATTGGGTTGGAGATGCTCCTTTTGTCCAGAACTGCTTTGTCTCTTCTCCTGCCTTCTTCCCCATTGCTTGACCGACTTTATCCCTTTCACCCCGTCGTTAGATTTGGGGCCATCCTGTTGGCTACCATGTCCTTGTCATCCTTTTCATGTCTGTGGGGTCAATAGCGACTTCCTCTCCTTCATTTCTGATATCTTGCCCCCCTCATCAGTTTGGATAGAGCTCTACCACTTATATTGTTTTTTCAGTATTTGATACAATTGACTTTATTGTTCTTCTGTTTTGGCTTTGATATCGACTTCAATCTGTATGAAATCCTTTCTGCTCGTTTGGATTTTCCTGGTGCTGTCCCTCTCTCCCTCCTTCTCTTAAAGTAAAAGCTTAGATTCCTGGGTTCAGACCTTCCTTCTTGCCTACTATACATCATTTAAGACTAAAATTTTCCTCCGAGCACTGCAGCTGCACCCCTCTGATTTTGATATGTTATGTTTTCATTTAGCTAAAAATAGCTCAACATTTTCCTCGAGACCTTTTCTTCAACCCATGGATTATTTAGAAGTGCCGTCATGATCAGAGAACATCCTTTGTATGAAGTCTGTTCTTTGCAGTTTCTGGCGTGTGTGTGTGTGTGTGTGTATGTGTGTGTGTGTGTGTGTGTGTGTGTGACGGTTGGTGCACACTTGAGAAGAATGTGGACCTGCTGTGGTAAGGAGGAGGATTTTACGATGCTAGTTAGGTGGAGTCGGTCAACTGTGCTCTGCAGATCCCAGTTCCTTACTGATTTCCTGCCTACTGGTTCTCAGAGATGGAGAGAAGAAGGCTGGCATTCCCAACTATAGTCCTCAACCTGCCCATTTTTCCTTTCACTTTTACCTGTTTTTACTTCAAGTATTTTGAGAGTTTTTTTTTTTTAAAAGAAAATTCTAGGTGCATACACACACAGCTTTGTTATTTCTTCTTAGAGAGTTGACTGTTTTGTCTTTATGTAATTTCCTTCTTCTTGAACCCAGGGGCATTCTACCTCCTAGCTACACCTCCAGTCCTATGTTTTATTCTTTATTTTGAAACAGGGTCTCACTAAGTTGCAGAGGGTCTCACAAAGTAGCTGAGGCTGGCCTGGAACCCGGATCCTCAGGTCTCAGACTCCTAAGTACTGGGATTATAAGCATGTGCCACCATGCCCGGCTTTGTGATTTCCTTCTTTATCCCTGAAAATATCCCTTGTCCTCAAGTCCAGTTTGCCAATTCACACAGCTACTCCAGGCATCTTTTATCTAATGTTCTCATGGTGCGTCTTTCTTCATACTTCTAGTTTAACCCACCTCTACTTTCAAGTGGGTTTCTTGTTAGCCACATAGAATCTAGTCTTGCTTTTCTGTCCAGTTCCTCAGTCTCCAGCTTTTAACTGGCGTGTTTAGACCAATCGTACTTCAAGTGATTACTGATGTGTTTGGATTAGAGTTTGTCATCCTGGAGCTGATTTTTATTTTTTCCATCTGTTTGTGTTTCTTTCTTCCTTTTTCTGCCCACTCGTGGGTGAATGGACATTGTTTATTATTCTATCATGTCACGTTTATTGACATATTATTTATACATTTTTAAAAACATGTTTTAATTATTGACCCAGGATTTACAGTATACATCTTTAATAAATCAGAGTCTATCTTCAAATAATACACTATTTCCCATGTAAGAGAGGGACCTTAAACGGGGTATTTTCAATTCCTCCTTCTTGTCCTTTGTTCTATTACTATTATAACAGCATGCTGTTACTTTAAGATATGCTACAAACACACAATGTGTGGCTATTCCTTTTCTTTTGTTATTTATATATACTTATGTATTTATTTATGTCTTTATTTATTGTGGTACTAGGGGTTGAACTCAGGGCATTCTACCTCTGAGCTATAACCCCAGCCCTATTTTTTAGTTTTATTTTATTTTATTTTATTTTTTGCAGTACTGGGGATTGAACTCAGAGGCTTTCTACTTCCAAACTATACCCCAGACCTGTTTTTTATTCTTTATTTTGAAACAGGGTCTCACTAAGTTGCAGAGGGCCTCACTAAGTAGCTGAGGCTGGCCTCGAACCCGTGATCCTCCGGTCTCAGCCTCTCAAGTACTGGGATTACAAGCATGCGCCACCATGCCCAACTTAGTTTTATTTTGAAACAGGATCTCACTGGCTTCTTTTTCTTTTAGATAGTTGTGTTTTAAAAAAGTTAAATCTCAGGGAGACTGAATTTTATTTTACTGCTATTTGTTCCATTTCCGACACTGTCGATTGCTTTGTGCAGACAAGTGTCTCACCAATACCACATTTGTTCTACCTTTTTACACTTCTTTTAATTTTTTATATTTTTATTGGAGCAGTATAATTATATATCATAGATTCAAAGCAATACAAACATACATGCACACAGCACTTGGTGTGTTCTCTCCCCCTCCCCCATTTCTTTTAACTTTTAACATTTTTTAGTAGAATAGGTCCAATAGTAATGAATTCCTCCATTTAGGTTTTCTGAGAAAGTCTTTATTTTCCTTCCTTCCTTTCTTCCTTCCCTTCCTTCCTTCCTTCCTTCCTTCCTTCCTTCCTTCCTTCCTTCCCTCCTTCCTTCCTCTCTTTCTTATTCTTTGTTGCTTTTGTTTTTGTTGTGTTGAGGACATTGCCAATGGATATAGAATTCTGGGCTGAGTATTTTTCTTTGAGCACTTTGGAGACCTTACTCTACTGGCTTCTTGACATCTTGGTTCTTCTGAGAACCACCATTATCCTCCTGGCTTTTTCTATGTATGGAGATTTCTCTCCCCCTCCAGCTGCTTTTAAGACAATCCCTTTTCCTTTGGTTTTCCAGGTTTGGTTCTGATGACCTAGGTGTG
>PVLC010028689.1:0-20985 GCA_004027655.1 Graphiurus murinus
CCCCCCCAGCTCCCTGCTGCTAACCTCCAGGGTTGGCCACCCCTCACTTATGTGTCAGCTAAGCTTCTGGGCTTAAATCTCACCTCTTCGGCAAAACCAGTTAAACTTTTATGGATTTCAACTTTGCTCTTTCTTTTGAAAGCTTTTTTAAAATTTTTATTTACTGTGAAAATAGCCTGCTCCTTGGAGAAAACATAGAAAGCACAGGAAGCTATGTCCTTGCTTAAGTACAGAAAGGACACTCATTCCCCACAGTCCAGTTGGGCACGGCCCCCTCTTGGCCTTTTGGACTTTTAAAGAAGCCTGTGTTTCCCCACTGGAGAGCTTATTAAGTCCAAGGTTCTGGGTCCTGGTTTGTCATGCAACAGTGTAACTGGAGCATTTCCATGATAAAACAAACAAACGAACAAACAGTCATGCCGGGCGTGGTGGCGCATGCTTGTAATCCTAGTACTTGGGAGACTGAGATAGGAGGATCACAGGTTTGAGAGCAGCCTCAGTAACCTAGTGAGGCTCTCAGCAAACTAGTGAGACCCTGTTTCCAAATAAAAAATAAAGTTGATCTGGGGGTGTAACTCGGAGGTAGAAGGCCCCTGGGTTCTGTGGTTCAATTCCCAGCAACACACACACACACACACACACACACACACACACACACACACACACGCAGTCATGCTCTGGACTTTGTGTACTCACCTATAATCCCTGTACTTGGGCAGCTGAGACAGGAGGATTGCAGATTTGAGGTCAGTCTCAGCAACTTAGTGAGACCCTCAGTAACTTAGTAAGACCCTGTTTAAAAAAAAAAAAAAAGAAAAAAAATAGGGCCATGGGTGTGGCTCAGAAGTATTAGGCCCCTGGGTTCAATCCCCAGCACCATACATACATACACACGTGGAAAGAAAAAGAAAAGAAAAACAGTGGCTCTCAGAGAAGGTCTGTTGTGCACTTGGCAGGTCCTGGCTCTCTTCATTTTAAGTGATGAGGCAGGTGCTGTTGTTCCTTTTGCAGATGTGGAGAGCGAGCTGACCTTGGCCTAACTCTCGGAGCCAGGGAGCAGCCGGGTTTTGGCACTGTAGCTCCAGGCCACCTGGTGTGGAGGTCTCTGCCCTTATTAGGTTCTGTCCCATCTGAAATTTTTCTTTTTACAATACTGGAGATTGAACCCATGGCGTTCTACCTCCGACCTATACCCCTCGCCCCGAGCCCTATTTTTTATTCTTTATTTTGAAGCAGGGTCTTACTAAGTTGTGGAGGGCCTCACTAAGTAGCTAAGGCTGGCTGCAAACCCGTGATTCTCTTGTCTCAGCCTCCCAGGTACTGGGATGACAAGTGTGTGCCCCCACGCCCGGCTTCTTCTGAAATTTTAATAACCTTTCTAGTTTTATATAAACACAGCAAATGTCTATTGTTAAAATTCAGAAATTACTGAGCAGCATGAAGAATATTCAGGATCCCGCCCCCCACCCCAACAACACTTATTCTGACACTTGGCAGTTTTTTGTTTTGTTTTGTTTGTGCATCTATTTCCCCGTATCTTTATGGTTGACGTTATCCTAACAGTTCAGTGTTGAATGTGTGGTTCTTGTGCTTTAAACCTAATCTGATAGGAACGAGATTTCCCAAGTCATTAAACCTTCTTGGAAAAACATGACTTTTATTGATTGTTTATCTGCCCGTTGAGTAGATGATCTTAATGAACATAATCACTTTTCTGAGGTTTGACTTTCAGGCTGGGGCTCTCTTTCTGAGTTGATAAATAATTTAGGGATAAATAAATTTCTGCATAAAACCGTTTCTGGATTCCTGTTCCTTTAGGATATATTCCTGGCCTGAATTCTTCGCTGAGGGTTTGTCTAGCTTTTAAAATGTCTATTGCCAAATTGTTTTCCAGATGGCTAGAAACTCTACTCCTCAACTGGCAGCTTCTCATTTGCTCTTAAGTAGATGAATGCAAAACATTACCTTGTTTTAATTTGCCTTCCTTTTCATTCCTAATGAAGTTGAATTTTTAAATGTGTTTTGGTCACCTGTGTGCCTTTTTGGGGTGAATTATCTAAACTAGTGCTTTCTGATCAAACTTCCCTGGATGTTGGAAATGGCCAAGGTCTGCAACTGTCGGGTAGCTACCAGCCAAATGTAGTTCTGGAACACTTGAAATGTTAATTTAGATTCAATTTATTTAAGGTTTTAAGTCTAAATTTAAATAGCTACCTGTGGCTAGTGGCTACTGTATTGGATAGCACACTCTAAGCCTTTCTCCAATTAGGTATTGTGGTCTCTGTGGGTGATTTTTAATTTTTTTGTATAAGCTCTTTATTTAGTATGGCTATTAATCTTTCTTTTTTTTTTTTTCCTCTCTCTCTCTCTTTTCTTTTCCTTTTTGTAGTCCTGGGGATTAAACTGAGAGTCTTGAGCACACTAAGCAAGCACTCTACCACTGCACTGCATCCCTAGCCTTTTAAATTTTATTTTCAAGACAGGGTCTCACTAAATTGCCTAGACTGGTCTCGAATTTTCGATCTCTTGCCTCGGCCTCTGAGTAGCTGGGATTACAGGCGTGTGCCAGCGGTGCCTACTTGGTTATTAATCTTTTATAATATTTGTTGCAAATACTTCCCCCAAGTTGCTGTTTGACCTTTACTCTTTCATTCACGTTGTTTATGGAGTATCAAAATGTTAGGTGCCAAACCCAGTGATCTTTTCTTTTGTGGTTTCTGCCATAGCCTTCGGGTTAGAAAGGGCCTCTCCCACACAGACTTCGTAAATACTCTCATCAACTTTATGCAAGTCTTTCTGTGATTTTATTTTTCCTTAGTCCTGTAATTCACTCACAATTAATTTCACTGTGTGGTCTGAGGTACTGCATGTCATAGTCATGTCTGGGCATGGTGTAGAATGGGTACTCAATAAATTTTATTTTGGATGGGACACTTTGGTATCCTGGTTAGGCACTGGATATGGAAGGTGAAATTTAATTGTAGGTAAATTTTATTTAAAATTTTAAAATCAATTTAAAATTGATTTAATTGTGTGTGTGTGTGTGTGTGTGTGTGTGTGTGTGTGTGTGTGTGTGTCTGGTACTGGGGATTGAACCCAGGCAGGGCATTCTACCTCTGAACTACACTATTTTATTTTTCGTTTTGAAAGTTTCCCTAATTTGCTGAGACTAGCTTTGAATATGAGCTTCTGTCTCAGCCTCCCAATTACAGGCATTTACCATCACATCTGGCTGTCTTTAAAGTTTGATGTTTATGATTTTAATGACCTAAGAAAATGACTCTGAAACTATGTTGTTTTCAAAGAAAGATACAGAATCATACCTACAATGTAATCTCAATCCTGTTTAAAAATGCAACAAAAATATTAAAAGAAACATTCCCAAGTATTAATAGTAATTGTCTCTGGGTGCCCTGTGATTTTTCTCTGTATGTCCCCAGTGGATTACAGTACTTGGAGGGTCAGAAATAGAATTCCATACAGCACTTGGTGAAACAACGCATTGATCCCTTGCCCCCGCTAGCTCCCCATGGCCACCACCCACGTCCGTAGTTCACAGGGCCAAATTCTGTGCTTAGGACGAGTGGGTGTGGTGGGGAACGGGCCTCCCTGGCTGAGATTGGAATTTCTTCTTGGTGTGTGAGTTTCTTGGGCAAGTGATATACCCAGGACTGTCTTCTCATTTCTAAAATAAGAATAATAACGGCTTTGCACAGAGTGAATGAGGATATGTCGTTTTATTGTTAATTATACAAATACACAGTCTGTGTCTAGACAGAGTTGCACATATCTTCAAAACACATTCAAAGAATGCCAACATGGCCAGGCATGGTGGTGCACGCCTGCAGTTCTGGTACCTGGGAGGCTGAGACAGGAGGATCACAGGTTCAACAACTTTGTGAGGTCCCCAGCAAATTAGGGAGACCTTGTTTCAAAATAAAAAAATAAAAAGGGCTGGGGCTGTAGCTTGGAGGTAGAATGCTCCTGAGTTCAATCCCCAGTAACACACACACACACACACACACACACACACACACACACACACAGACACACACACACTAATGCAAACATAACACACATTTTTATGAAGCAAAATAGATATAGTTACTATTAAGAGAGTTAGGTCTAAATCTTAATTTATTAAGGTATCATACCTATTACTATATAATTGCTACTTTTTTTTTTTCACTTTCCAATAAACTGCGAGAAGCATTCCATATCAGTACCTACGAGAGTTTATGTCATTCTCGTTAATGTCTGCATAGTTATCATGACATGACTGTATCGGGATTTATTTTCTCTTTCTTCCATTTAGCAATTAGCTTGCTCCTCTGTTATGAGGAGGGCACAGGGAACAAGTCTTTAGACAATGATTGCATACACTGCGTATCTTGTAGGATGGATTTCCAGATGTGGTGTTGCTGCCTGCATCTGAATATTTAAACACTCAAAAGATCATTTCTAAGTGGTTTTTAAAAAGTTGAACCAATTGCCGGGCGTGGTGGCGCACGCTTGTAATCCCAGCATTCGGGAGGCTGAGACCGGAGGATCCGGGTTCGCGGCCAGCCTCAGCTACCTAGTGAGGCACTCTGCAACTTAGTGAGACTCGGTTTCCAAATAAAGAATAAAAAATAGGGCTGGTGGTATAGCTCGGAGGTAGAATGCCCCTGAGTTCAATCCCCAGTACCGCAAAAAAAAAAAAAAAAAAAAAAAAAAAAAAAAAAAAAAAAAAAAAAAAGTTGAACCAATTGACATTATTACTCTCCAGGCAGGAGAACCCTGATGACCTTCTCCTTCTCAGTTCTGGAGGTCACTGATATTTTTAACTTTCACCGATCTGATAGTCTAAAAATATTGAATTGTGTTCTAAGTTTTAATTTCTGTAATTATCAGGGAGACTGAACACTTCTTCCTGTGTTTTGTGGACGTTTGTACTTCTTCCTTGGTTAATTATCTACTATGTTTTGTGCTGGCCTTTCTTTTATATTGTCTTTCCCGTCTTGGCTGATTTATAGAAGCTTTTTTATACATAACTGCAAGTAATTCTTTGTGTGTTGTACATGTAGCAAATAGTTTCTCTCCGCCTGTCATTTGTTTGCAACTGTTTATTTTTTTATGATGCCTTTCACTATTCATAAGTTTTAAATTTGTATGTGGTCGAATTTTTTCTTTTTGTTTCTCTTTATGACTTTCCGTTTTTATATCATGCTTAGAAAGACCTTTTCCACATTGAGGTTATAAACATTTTCCCCCTATAGTTTCTTCTATTATTATTATTATTATTTAATTTTTATCATCTAGAAGTCTTTAATCTAGCTTACTTTATTTTTGAGTGTAGTGTGAGTTGTGACTTGGATTAACTATTTAAAAATCATCTTTAAAATTTGTACTTGTCAGTTTCTTCTTCGAAGGGAGAGCAGTTTTTTTCAAAATGACTTTTTGAAAAAAATGCTTTCTCCCCACTGATTTCTCCCCATTGAATTTTCTTATAGAGGTGAGTTTCACTTTTCTGGATTCTTTCTTCTTTCCATCAATTAATCAGTTCCTAAAATGGTACAACCAGTTTTAATTCCTGTACACCTTTAGTTTTGGCTGTGCTCTTGATGTGTGGAAGGACATTATTTTTCTTTTCCAGACACTTCTTAGTTATTCTCTCGTTCATTTTAATGTAAGTTTGTCAACTCCTCCACCCCTGAAAAATTCCACAAGACCTATTTACTCACTTACTTTAAGTACATCTTACAAGGTATGCGACATGAAGCAATGTGATACATGATGTATATATATGAGGATGTAAAATGGTCACTGTGGGAAGCAGATCAGCATGCTAGCCGTCTCACAGTGTGTGTGTGTGTGTGTGTGTGTGTGTGCGTGAAGAACAGCTGAAAGCTACTCACTTAGCAAAAATCCTGAACACAATACAAGATTTAAACTCCAATAAATTTACGGGTTGATTTGAAGTGGAATAAACATGCTTATAATATGGAACCTGCCCGTCAAGGATCTGGGGTGAGACTAAAAAACTGTGCTCCAGATCCTCGTTTCCCTGTCACTAATGGGAAGAGATGGGGTTAGATTTGAAGTTCCTTTCAGGTTCTACCCATGCTGGATCCTCGGGTACAAACATGTAGAAGACACCAGCCCAAACCTCCAGGAGCTTCTCATCCAAGGGGAGGTTGAGCCCAGGCAGGAACTGAGCCCCACAGGTCCAAGGGAAAGAGTTCTCGGTTTGCAGCAGGAGCTGCAGCTGTCAACTGGACCAACATTGTTGGGAATGCTTCGCAGGTGGCAAATGTTTTTATTATTTTTAGTGAAATAAAAATAGTCTCTGGGTGTGGTGGTACATGCTGGTCACCGCCCCCTCCCCATCGCCCCAGCTACTCAGGAGGCCTAGGCAGGAGAATTGAAAGTTCAAGGCCAGCCTGGGCAATTTATCGAAACCCTGTCTCAAAATGAAAAATAAAAAGGTTGGGGGTGTAGCTCTGTGGTAGAGTGTCCCTGCCTTCAATTCCCAGCACCAAGAAAAAAGGAGAGAGAGAGAGAGAGAGACAGAGAGACAGAGAGAGAGAGAGAGACAGAGACAGAGAGAGAGACAGAGAGACAGAGAGACAGAGAGAGAAATGTTTTAGTAAAATAAACTCATAAAAAACAAAAGTAAGCTGGGCATGGTGGCGCACGCTTGTAATCCCAGCATTTGGGAGGCTGAGACCGGAGACCGGAGGATCCGGGGTTGAGGCCAGCCTCAGCTACCTAGTGAGGCACTCCGAAACTTAGTGAGACCCTGTTTCAAAATAAAGAATAAAAAATAGGTCCGGGGATGTAGCTCGGAGATAGAATGCCCCTGGGTTCAATCCCCAGTACCGCAAGAAAGAAAGAAAGAAAAAAAAAAATTAGCCAGGCATGGTGGCACATATCTGTAATCCCAGTACTTGGGAAACTGAGACAGAAGGATTACAGTTTCAAGGTCACCCTCAGTAACTTAGCAAGACCTTGTTTCAAAATAAAAAATAAAATAAAATCGGGCTGGAGGTGTAGCTCAGAGATACAGTGCTCCTGAATTGATCCCCAGAACCCCCCCTCAAACACACACACTAAAAGTGACAGTGGTACCTGTATCTAAATTTCTTAATCCCCCCATTTTTTTGTGTGCCTATTTTTAGTAATCTAATGGTTTGTCTCCAGCACAGTAAGAATATGTCTTACTAAAATTAGCTTGGACTCTTTGCAGCTTCAGAGACCAAACTTGATTATATAGATCAGGAAAATGAGTCCCAGAGAGGGGAAGGGACTTGCCTAAGATCACACAGCAAATTTGAGCCGGAGGACTCCCGAAGGCACTGAGGGTGTCTTGAGGTTTGTCCTGTTTCCTCTGGGGATTGAGGACACACCTCTCTGTGGAGACAACTGCAATCCTGCCCCCGACCTTTGGCTCCTGGCTGGGTAGTCTGAGGGTCTCTGGAGGCTGGGAAATGGGGACTGCCCCCCATGGGGCAAGTGGATACCACATCCTGCTGACTCAGGCAAAAACTCCCCGAGGTGCACAGCACTTGGGGCCTGGGGCCCCGGCTCCAATCCCGAATCAGATTCTGCCTGAGCAAGGCTCTCTCTCCTCTCTCAGAACGCACGGGGCAGATGGCGGCCCCCACTGCCGGCTCCACTGCGTTGCTGGAATTTCAGCTGCAGGCTGACTCTGCAGCTGTGTGTGTGTCCATGCTAGTGGTCTGGGTGTGTGTGACCACGGTCACAGTGTTTGTGTTGGTGGCAGATGGTGGCCAACGTAGGGTGACATACCAGCCGTGCACTCCCTGCGAAGCCATCTTGATGGCATCTCCCCCAGCACCAAGCCCTCCAGGACCCGCCTCCCGCGGCCCAGCCGCAGGCCCCCAGAGGGCCTCAGCTTTCCCAGGTCCCTCTGCCTGACCAGAGGGGCCCTGATCTGGTGGCCTCATGTGGCAGGTGACAAACCCTCGGAGAGCGGGACTCGGGCCTTACGATCCTGAACCCTGGGTGGACCGGCCCTCGCCCACTGCGGCAGGAAAGTGAGGCCCTGTACTGTCACCTCCCACTGTGGGACTGTCCCAGGTGAGGCCAGCTTCTTCCCAGAACTGACTCCCTCAGCCCCGAGCAATGGGCTGGGGTCCTCGGGCCCCATTCCTGTATGCCACGCCTAGGACCCCTCCTCTGTCTATGCACGGCTCCTCTCCTGGGGTCGTAGCTGCACCCCTAGGCCCAGCAAATGGACTGAGATGCTTCTTTTCAAAGCAGTGCTGTGGATGGCTCATGTATTCATTCATTCACTCACTCATTCCTTCATTCATCTGTCCACTTTGTAAACGTGCACCGGGTAGCTGGACTACAAAGCTGGGCAGAACATAGCCCAATGACCGCACTCTGCTTCTACCCAGAGGGTGGCTCTCCCTGGGTCCTGGTGGGGGCGGGTCGGCGAGCTTCCCCACCCTGCAGGGCCCGGAGGCCCTGCTGTTCTGTTCTTGGGAGAGGCCTGCATCCTGTGCGGAGGCCGTGTGACACGAGTTGGGCTCTGAGCCTGGCTGCGGTGGATGGCCTGGCTGTGGCCTGTCCCTCTTGCTTAAGACTCATTTCCGTGAGACTGGGTGAGGCTCCGTGCGTACCCAGGGGGCCCAGCGTGTGGCTGGCCGTGCCCCTCGCAGGCCTGTGATCTCTGGCCCCCGTGTTTCCAGCAGGTTCTGTGACAACGCTGCCGTCAAAGCCGGGCAGACCCCGGAGTGGTGTCCACGTCTGCTAAGCCAGCCTCACCTTGGGCGGGCAGCACTCCTCCCCAGAGCTGCCACCAGCTCTGCAGGAAGTGGTTCTTCTCTCTGGTCCCCCTCTGTCACACAGCCAGGCGAGGCTCTGCCCACTAGCAGCTCCGAGCTCAGCGGGCTTGCCCGGGTCTGGCTGCAGGATGGGCCGCTGCAGGCCTGGGAGCATTGATTTATCTCAACTGGGTGCCACTCTTCTGTTGTATCCACTAAGCAAATTGAAATGTGCTCGCTTCAATTATTCATAGAATACAGAAAGGAATTTTAAAAAGAGAGTAAGACCGGGGGTGATGGTGCATGCCTGTAATCCCAGTACTTGGGGAGGCTGAGACAAGAGGATGGCAGGTTTGAGGCCAGTCTTAGCAACTTAGGGAGACCCTGTTTCAAAACAAAACAATAAAGGACTGGGGGTATAGCTCGGAGGTAGAATACCCTGGGTTTAATCCCCAGTACAAAAAAAAAAAAAAAAAAAAAAAAGAGAGAGAGAGAAAGTTGCCTCTTGGTTCACTAACTAGACACAAGCACTGTTGTACTTCTGAGGCGCATCTTTTTCTGGGCAAACACGTACCCTTAAACCACCAGAAGCAGGCTGGTAGAACAGGCGCTGGTCCCTCCCCCTGGTCTCAGCGGCGGCATCCTGAGTCAGGAAGTGCAGACACACGCGATGTTTCCCAGGGAGTCATGATTTATTTATTAATCCTGTTCCTACTCGGGGACAGTGTGCAGAGGCCTCTGCCATCCTCTCTTCCCCTCGCTCTGATGAGTGTCCTTGCACGGTCACCGCATGCATCTCCTTGATGGCTGTGCCGTCGATCTGGGCTCTGGGTCCCGGGGTCTCTGGGCTGTGCATCCAGAGGCTGAGGGGTTGCTGCCTGTGTTTCCGGCAGGTTCTGCTCTAGGTTGGGGTGGGGGGAGTGCAGCACAGTTCCCTGGAGTCCTCCCAGGCCCTTTTGACTCCCACCCCCAGTTCCACCTGCCCCCCGCCCAGCCCAGGCCGCCTGGTTCCTCTCTGGCTCATTTCTCCTGGGGTGGGGGCTGCACTGGTTTCTCTGTCCCCTGCCTGGCATGGCCATTGTCACCACTGTGTGTCTACGAGTGCTGGACTGCAGGAAGCAGGAGGAGGGACAGGTGGCACTAAGTGGAGGCCAATACGGGCTTCTTGGTCCTTCTGTGTTTTGTGTCCTGGGGCTGTGGCCTGGTCTGCAGCCCTGCTCGGGTGCCACAGCCGTGTGCCACTTGTAAAAGTCAGGACAGATGTGAGGGAAGACGGGTGGTCAGGGAGGCGAGAGGCAGCCCTGCGAGGGGACACGGGGCCCGGCTGGAGCCACACGAGGCACCTGCAGTCCTGCCCAGAGTGTGGGCATGGAGGGGCCAGGAGCACGGAGAGAGCTCCGAGGTCAGGGCGGTGGTCCCACGTGGGCGCTGCTGATCCCGGACTCCTTCATTTATTCAACAACAGACCAAACCGGCGTTGCCTCTGGCTTCCTACAGTTGAATTTGGGGAGACAGACAATAAACATGATAAGTAAGTAAACACGCATTGATAAACGCTCTGCCAGGGGTTAAAACAGAGGAGGGGCCGCAAGAGGGAGGGACAGTGTCGGGGGAGGCTCCTTCCCTAAAATGAGGGAGGGAGCTATGTGGGCACTAGAGGAACTGTATTCCAGGCAGGAGAACAGGCTGCGTAAAGGTCCTGGGGCAGGAGCCAGCTTGTGCCTTTGATGACAGAAAGCCGATGTGGTACAAGGCATGGGGACAGGATAGAGCAGGAGGACATGAGGTTGGAGAAGAAGTAGGGCCATTTATTTATTTACTTATATTTATTGTAGTGCTGGGGATTGAACCCAGGGACATTTTCCGTCTAAGCTACAACCTCCTGCCTGACTTTATTTTTATTTTGGAACAGAGTCTCCCTAGGTTGATGACACTCTCAACTACTTGCTGAGGTTGTCCTCGAACCTGAGATCCTCCTGTCTCAGCCTACCAAGTACTGGGATTACCAGCGTGTGCCACAGTGCCCGGCTGACCAGGGCCTTTTATACAGGCTCACTCTTAGGCAGTGGACACTATATTGAAGGGAGAGAGGGCAGAAAGCCGAAGCTCAGGAAGGAGGTGACAGCCTGCTGGCTCCCTTTGGAAAGCGCTCTCCCCACCCCCCGAGTGACTTCTGGATGGACTGCGTGTGGACTGTGAGAGAAGGAGGCGGGCACCGCAGGCTCGAGCCAGAGCACCTGGAAGGATGGAGAAGTGCCACAGCACCTTAATAGCTGGATCTTGAGCAAGGCTCGGTCCGCTGGAGTCCTGCAAGGCAGAAGATTACAAAAGAAGGAATGCGTGGCATATCCCACTTTGCATTATGTTATATTCTGGAAATTTGAGGTACTTTGGGTTTTGCTTTCACATTAATTGCAAAGGAAAATTTGTTAGAAATACAGGATGGCTGGATGGATTATGATTCCTCAATATTAGCTGAAAAAGCAGTGCCTCAAGACAACCTATAAGATATTCATTAACCACATACAAACATTAGTCAGGAAACAGGCTTTGCAAGCTTAGTTACTAAACAGCCTTAAGTTCCCTATCAGCACACAGGTATAGAAACAAAAAAATAAGCCAAAGAGACTTAGGTCTACTATTTTATCTATGAGTAAAGAAAGCTTTAAGACAGATAGTTTGCCCCTCTCTCTGAAACTTCCCCCTGACACATTAACTAACTCTAGCTGCCTGAGAAAAAGATAAAAACACTGCTTAAAGGAGCTAAACAAATAGTAAAGATTTACCTTTAACACTACTTTGTACTAAAAGAATTTTTACATATGTATTGTATTCTGTAGCCTTTACTGTTTTCTTAATCCCATCAAATACCATGGGAAATGGCTTTTCTAGTTAAAGATGCACCCACTCGACCTTAGGAAAAACAAGTCTGTAAAAATTCCTGTTGTATATGCCTCATTGTAAAAGATAGTATAAAAAACAGCTACTACAAGAAATAAACAGATGTGCTTCAACTCTGCGTGCAGTGTGAGCGTATTCTCACGACCTCGTCTCATCCTCCCCCCCCGACAGACCCCCGACCCCACTGCCTCCGAGGGCTGGCCCCTGGCAGAGAAGCCCTTTGCAGAGATGGGGCCATCAGGATTGTGCTTTGGGGGATCACACTTGCAGTTTCATCGGAACCCCCAGGGGAGATGGTCCCAAGAGAGGGCCAGGCTGGGGGCGTGTTGGTGCCATTGCTGTGACCGCTTTGTCACCAGGGTCATGTGAAGTCGCTCCCTTCCTTTGTCCCCCCACGCTGCCTGCCTCTGCTGCCGCCTTAGCCTCCTTCAGCCTCCTTTTTCAGTCCCCTGTTGCCTGAGTGGGGGCTGGGGGAGGGGCTGCTATTTGGGGCTCCCCCCACCCATGCCCAGCGGAGGAAAGCAGCTCGGAGGCCATCGATGCCAGCCCCCGCTCTCGGAAGACAAGGTCACCGTGGAGCCTCAGGGCTTCCATGCGTGCCATGTCTGTCATCGACCAGGCTCTGTGTTGTGTCCCCGTTCCCGGCAGCGACCATCTGGGCGGCACGTGGCTCTGGCCACCCCGCTGCTCCCCTGAGAGACGCAGCCGCCTCCTCACTGGGTGCAAGCTGGGGCCGGGGAAAGGGGCTCTGTGTGTCTGTAACATCTCCACCAAGAGCCGGGAGGACCGGCCGCCATGGTCACTAGGAAGTACGGGATGGATTCACAGGGCTTGCAGGGAGGAGGGTTCCAACCCGAGCTGTCTCTGGCCGAGTCTGTTCATCATTTGATCAAGCGTACGTAATGGCAGCTCTGGGAGCAGATGTGTAGACAGTCCCTAGTAATGATTTGTAAAAAACAGATTTTCAGCCAGGCACGGTGGTGCTTGCCTGTAATCCAAGTACTTAAGAGGCCGAGGCAGGAGGATCACAAGTTCAAGACTAGTTTGGCAACTTGGCAAGACCCTGTTTCAAAATAAAAAATAGAAAGAGCTAGAAGTGTAGCTCAGAGGTAGAATGCCCCTGGGATTAATCTCCAGTACAAAAGAAAAAAATACAAAAAGAAACAAGCTTTTCCAGGTATAATATATACACTCTTTTTGTTTTTGGTTTTTTTTGCAGTACTAGAGATTGAACCCAGAGGCATTCTACCTCCAAGCTATACTCCCAGCCCTATTTTTTAATTCTTTATTTTGAAACAGGGTCTCACTAAGTTGCTGAGGCAGGCCGTGAGCCTAAAATCCTCCTGTGTCAGCCTCCCAAGTACTGGGATTACAGGCGTGCGCCATCATGTCCGGCTGCATATACTCTCTTATAACCCCCATCCTGCTTAGGAAGTAGAACATTTTCACCCCTTAGAAGGATCTCGGGGCTCCTTCCCATCATTTGTCCCCTGTACCTGGAGCTTCTGTCGCTAGCGATTAGTTTCACTTCTTGAGACTCAGATAAGTGGACTCCTAGAATCGGTATTCTTTTGTCTGGCTCCTTGGGCTCATCATCACGCCTGTGAACTCCATCTCTGTTTTTAATGTAGAGTGGTTTGTGTTTTTTGAATCTTCTTATTTTTTATTGCTGTGTCGTGTTCCAGGGTGTTAGTACTGCGTTTTGTGCTGTGTTGATGGTTTTCCTGTAAGCAGCCTCAAGATCTCGACATTGTGTCTTTTTCTGGACTGATGTGCAGGGCCGGGCTCTGAGCGGGGCAGCGTTTGTTGACTGAATGAGTGCGTCATTGTTCTGACTTTCGGTGGACATCAGCCAGGGCTGGATTCTTGTTGCACGGTGGTCACTACATTTGTGAACTGCCCCTGGGCCAGGCTGAGACTCTTTATCAAGAGCAAGTATTTATTTGCTCCTGGACACCTCTTGGGGGGCCTGGAGTTCACAGTCCTTGGGCTGCCCCCTGCTCTGTCCAGGACGTGTCCCCAGCCCCGGCGGCCCTACAGAAGACCACCACCTGCTACAGACCTGGTGCTGGGGTTGCTCAAGCTCCTTGGTCTCCACCTTGGGAAAATGGCTTGGACCTTCCCACAGAGAATAGCCAGAAGTGATGTATGCTGCAGGGCAGAGTGCCCAAGACAGAGTGAGGGAACTCGACCCTAGAGTCTTGCTGTGTGACGATGGCCATATCACTGCCCTCTCTGGGCGTTGCTCCTTTCGGTCTTTGGGGACTTTCATCTGCCTCTGCTGCAGTTGGCTCCGGGAGACTGCGGGGTGGGACCACAAGTGGGTTTCAGCATGCCCTCTCCGCTGGCAGCTGGACGGGCTGCGGGGCCCTCCGCTGCCATCCTGGGACAATTCTCCAGGCAGAGAGCTGTTGCTGAGCCTGGCGCCTTGCCCAAGCGGCTGCTCCCCGGCTCTGCCCCGGGCCTCGCCTTTGATGGTGAAATGTGAAATCAGGAAGCGGCTGGCTCTTGAGTGAAGTTGTATCGAAATGAATCCATCAAGGCAAACGGGATCTTGATTTTCTCTCTGTTCCGTGGTCGCTGCTTCCTGCGTGGAAACGTAAAAGGTGACGGGGTGCTTTCAATAGAAAAGCAAGTAGCCGGGCGTGGTGGTGCACGGTTGTAATCCCAGCATTCGGGAGGCTGAGACTGGAGGATCCGGGTTCTCGGCCAGCCTCAGCTACCTAGTGAGGCACTCCGCAACTTAGTGAGACCTGGTTTCAAAATAAAGAATAAAAAAATAGGACTGGGTTCCCAGCATTCAGGAGGCTGAGACCGGAGGATCCGGGTTCGCAGCTAGCCTCAGCTACCTAGTGAGGCCCTCTGCAACTTAGTGAGACTCGGTTTCAAAATAAAGAATAAAAAATAGGGCTGGGGGTGTAGCTCAGAGGTAGAATGCCCCTGAGTTCAATCCCCAGTACCACAAAAAAAAAAAAAAAAAAAGAAAAGCAAGTGAGATGGATGATGGTAGACACACAGGGGCAGCGTTAAAACCCGGCTCGCGTGGGGCAGAACGGCTCTGCCAAAGGCACCTGGATCTTCTGCCTTCACACGCCCAGGCCCAGGTGAAAGGAGGCAGGTGTCTGGCTGCCTTGTCTACACCAGGAATAAATATGACACACGTGTGGCTGTTCTGTCCATGTGCCCCAGCAGACATCACTAATCAATTACAGTACTTGCTGCTATGGTGTTCAGATGCAGCTTAGATTCCTTCTCACCATAATCGGGGATTAATACCATCAGATCTGGATTGAGCCCTGCTTGTGAACTCTGACCTGTACGAAGTCAAGCAGTGTGAAAGCTTGAAAGCTCCTCCACATTTGCTGAGTATTTTTTGGCCTTTATCCGGGTCTTTGACTCAACTTCATGAAGATCATCACGAGGCAGGGTTTGAGAGCTCAGGAAGGGTTATCTAGTGCTTCCCGAAATGCCGCCCTTAGAGAGTTGCTCCTTGGAACCCTTTCAAAATGAGTTTCTTTTTCTTTTTTGGTACTTGAGATTAAACCCAGGGACATTCTACTTCTGAGCTACACTCCTAACCCTTTTTAAAAATTATTATTATTATTTTAACTTAAAACAGGTCTTGCTAAGTTGCTGAGGGTCTCACTAAGTTGCTGAGGCTGTCCTCCAACCTGCGATACTCTTGTCTCAGCCTCCCAAGTGCTGGGATTGCAGGTGTGCACCACCACAACCAGCGATGGAGGGGTCTTTCTAAAGAGTGTGTCAGTGTGGGTTTTATTGCCCAAGAAAGGTCCTGGACAGCATCAGAGCCCAGAGGAAGGGGCTGAGAGTAAGCAGAAGGGAAAGATGGAGGGCTCCATCCTTTTATCTGACTTCCCCATTTGAGTCGGCGCCAGCCCTGGATTAGCTGCCACTTGACAGTGTGCAAAACGCTCTACCTCCTTGAGTCCTCCCACCTGAGAAGTGTCACTGGTCGCTGCTTCTGAGCCTAACACTCAGGTGGGCTCGCCGTATCAAACGCCGCCGAGATACCTGCAAGCTTCCTCCAAGGCTGTCTTCCTCGTCTCCATGTCTCTGTCTGGCTCTCTGTAAGGTACTTGGGCGGGTCTCTGCAGCCTCAGGCTTCCCTGTGGAAATGTACTGCTTGCTGAACAGACCTTATATCCTCAGCCCCAGGGGCAAAATAGAGAAAATATTCCCTATGAAACCAACCCCTGCCCGATGTGGTGGCACACACCTGGAATCTCAGCACTTGGGAGACTGAGGCGGGAGGAGTGCAGGTTTGAGGCCAGCCTTAGCAACTTGGCAAGGCCCTCAGCAACTTAGTGGGCTCCTGAAATAGGGCTGAGGGTGTAGCTCAGAGGTAGAACCCCCTGGGTTTAATACCCAGTACTGCAAAATCAAGTGAAAAACCTAACTCCTATAGAAGTTTAGCCGAGGGGCCTCTTTGTGCCTACTGGGGTTCAGACCTTGCATGGACAACCTCCTGTCTGATGTCCCATCCTGTCCCTCCTGCACGCAGTGGCCCTCATTCTCTGTGAAACTGGAATAGGACCCTCCTGCCACTTAAAACCCGCAGTCTCGGCTCTTAGCTCTGGGCCTGCCCTCTCCCATCATTCATGCACCAGCAGGTCATATCGCAAACCTGTTGACTGGACAGAAGAGACATCGGGGGATCTGGGGACTGCAGGGAATGGGGGCAGAGTCACCCTGTCTAAGAGAGCCATCCCAGCACTGACGACTGCCCTGGAAAAGTCCAGGCTCAATGTGCTCTTGGGAATCTGCACTTTTATGGGAAATCTCCCAATCTTCAAACGCTGGTTTCTATTTTTTTTTTGCGGTACTGGGGATTGAACTCAGGGGCATTCTACCTCCGAGCTATACCCCCAGCCCTATTTTTTATTCTTTATTTTGAAACAGGGTCTCACTAAGTTGCAGAGTGCCTCACTTGGTAACTGAGGCTGGCCACGAACCCGGATCCTCCCGTCTCAGTCTCCCGAATGCTGGGATTACAATTGTGTGCCACCACGCCTGGCAGTTTCTATTTTTTTTGAAAGATACCATGTGGGTCACTAACAAGCATTTCTGCAGGCCACATGCCCATACGGTGCTACAGGAGCTCTGGAGAGGCTGATGGCGGTTCTGCGGGAATGTCTCTCTTCCCTCCGTGTCCTCTGTGTCCTGCCCCCTCTTTGGCAGTTCAGCTTGTGCTCAGACCAGCTGTGTGACTTTGGGACAGTTATGTGCCACCTCTGTGCCTCGGTTTCCTCCTCTATCAAATGGACGTGGGAGTGGTTGGTACCCACTGCCCCAGGGGACTGGAGGATCACGAGTTCACAGAGGTAAAGTGCCAGGGAGCGTTTGGTGGAACGTAGTGCTAATCAGATGTTCACTGACACGATCGCTGTCATCCTCTTGACCACTGTCACCTGTCACCTCCTTCGAGAAGCCTTCCTAGACTCCTCGAGGACAAACTATCCCCGCCCCACCCGTTCCCAGCTCACGGTGTCCACTGCCTGCTGGCTTCTCCGTCTCCCGGCTGACCCTGAGAGGTGGCCATGTGTCTTTCTTTCCATTCACAGCTCTGCGCAAACTCTGGCTCTGGAAGACACAGGATGGACGGACCTTGTAAGGGAGGCCTGGAAGCCCGAGGCCCCTTGTTCTCTCCGTCCAGGTGTAATTTTACCGCTCGGGTCAAGGACGTGCTTTTAGAAGCACCACAGAGTGGGCTTGTCTGGCTCCACCATGGCGTGACATTCATCCCTCCCAGCCATGCCCCATGGGAGCCAGGACACAGGAAGTGAAATTGACAGACCCTGACCAACCTGGTTTCACATCGGGCATGAACAAAAGGGCCGAGCCCCTCTCCCCCCAGGCTTTCGGGGGCGGGGGGGGGGGGCATGAGTCACTGTGTGTCATCGAGATTATTTTGGATGCTTTTTTTTTTTTTTCAGTTTCAAAAAGCACCAAGCGCTGTGTCTACAGGTTGAGAACCCGGAGCTCCAAATGACTGTCCCACGCCGGACGGCGCTCTTGGCATCCGGTAAAGTACCTGGGAGTTTTGTTCGGTCCCGATGAGGTTGGTGGCTGAACTGTGAGGTCTTATGGTGATATTATGGTCCCATATAGTAGCGATCCGGAACTTCTGAGCCCTGACTAATTCTTCTGCCTTTGAAAGCTGGGGTTAAAGAAAAAAAAAAGACAAAAACTCTCTGTGGTCGCAACCAAGATGTGATGATAGACTCTGAGCCCCGAGAGTCTTAATCAGCCCACTCCGGCACGTTTTGAGGGTGCTGTGAAACTCAGCCAAGCCGCGTCGTCATAAGAGAACCAAGAGGGGGGTAAGAAATTGAGATGGGTGTGAGTTCTAGTTCTCACTGGTTGTACAAACAGGCGCTCGCCGGAAGCTGGCTCAGTGGGGACCAGGTGGAGCTCTGTGTGTGTGTGTGGGGGGGGCGTCAAAATGTTTGCTGGGAATTATGGTGTTTTTTTTTTTTTTTCCGTTTTCTCGTTTTCCATTACTCTAATACAGTAATGACCCGGGACTTTTTTTGGGTACTATTCAGGAGTTCTGGTGGGAGTTGGGTAGGATGTGGAAGGAGTGAACCTGAAACCTGCCCCCAATTCGTGTTCCATTTTTCATCAGTCCTGATTCCCCATGCCTTTTAACGTCTGCTAAAAAATGATGCACGGTGTGACCGACAGAATATGGGACTTGGAGGCAGCTGAACGTGGTCTCTCCTGGACAGCTTGGTTGGACAGTCTCCAATCATGCATAGGTGATATAGGATGATTGGGAAAGAATTAAAGGGACAGTGCGCAGACAGGTCCAGGCTGGAGAAGACCAGCCACAGGGACCCTCACTAGTGCTGCCCTTCCAAGGACAGTGATCTTATCTGAACTTATCTGTATCTGCTCTTATTTTTATACTTATATTCTATTAATTAATTAATTTACTTATTTATTTATTTTGGTACTAGGGATTGAACCCAGGAGCATTCTGCCCCCAAGCTATACTTCAGTCCTTTTTGTTTTGAAACAGGGTCTTGCTAAGTTGCTGAGGGACTCCCTAAGTTGCTGAGGCAGTCCACAAACCTGCGATTCTCCTATCTCAGCCTCCCAAGTACTGGGATTACAGGTGTGCGTCACCATACCTGTAATTCTTTATTTTTTCGAGGTGCTGGGGATGGAACCCAGGGGCATTCTACCTCCGAGCTATACCCCCAGCCCTATTTTTTATTCTTTCTTTTGAAACAGGGTCTCACTAGGTTGCGGAGTGCCTCACTAGGTAGCTGAGGCTGGCCATGAACCCGGATCCCCCAGTCTCAGCCTCCCAAATGCTGGGATTACAATCGTGTACCACCACGCCCGGCTTCCTGTAATTCTTTAAAAGAGGGCTCCTCAGGTAGTATACACTTCGGATCCGTCCCTAATGATACATCACGAATCACAAAGAACTGGCTCTGCTCACTGGTAGAATTGTGGCTTCATCTGCTGATCCGGCCCAACAAATGACACATGTGGTGGTGAAGAAAAGTAATTATTACCCCAAATCAGAGTCAGACTCTGGGGACCAGTCAGCCTGTGTAGAACCTTGCTAGAAAATAAAAGGCCCAGTGTGATCTCCATGTGCAGGGGCCTCGATGGCAGACCCCGGAGGAAGTCTGAAGGGCTTGGGGGGAGTTGAGGGGTTTCTCAGCTGACATGACATTAATGCGTCTGTCCATCAGCCACTGCAGGACCTCACAAGTAGGGCATCCGTGGTAGGATGATGATCTTCAAGGTGGGCAGCGCAGAGGTCACATGGTCTCCTGTAACAGATCCATAGACACAGAGAGGTCAGGGAGCTTGTTCAAGGCTGCACGCCAGTATAGTACGACCCGCTGCGGGGATTCAAATCCGAGTCACCCACGTTTCGACGTCAGCGCTCCTGTGAGTGACCCCATGTTCCCTCTCCAAGAAGCTGCGTGTTTTGTGGAGAGCGGCCCCATTTTAGCTGCACTTTGTGCGCTGAGGAGAGCGGATGTGAATGGTGGAGGCTCCCGGGGGCTGGGCCCTGTGCTCAGCGGAGGGGCGCCGCCGGAAGGTCTCTCAGTCCCTCCACACCCCGAATGCACTGGTGTCCTGCGTCTATGGAAGAGGAGGAGGAGGAGGCTCACGCCAGAGCGCATCCCCTCCCCGATCTCTCTCCCTGGTGGTCAGGATTCACAGTTAACTCGGGGAAGTTGGCCGTGGTTCAACTCGTGGAAAACCAAAACACCCACATGAAGCGTGAGGACCCTTTGATTCTATGTGACTCGATTTTTCCTGCTTCGCTGTTGAATTAAACCTTCGGTATTTGTGTGTGTGTGTGTCTGTGTGTGTGTGTGTGTGTGTGTGTGTGTGTGTGTGTGTGTGTAGGGGGTCAGTTTGTCTTGTGTTTTGATGGATGTGGAACATTATCCATCTAACAGGTTCATGTTGGGCATTAGTGAGGCATCTGCCTCTGTATGCTCAGTTGGGAAACAAGGTCAACCCTCCAGATTCATGGATTCCGAATTCTCGGACTCAACCAACCTGGGATCAAAAATATTTACATTTTTAATTTTTCTGGTACTGGAGATTGAACCCAGGGGCATTCTACCTCTGAGCTATACCCTTCCCCTAGTCCTTTTTAAATTTTAATTTTTTAAAATTTGAAACAAGGTCTTGCTAAATTGTTGAGGCTGACCTCAAACGTGCAATCCTCCTGTGTCAGCCTCCCAAGTACTGGGATTGCAGATGTGCTCCTCTGCGCCTGACTCAAAAAATATTTTTTAAAAGACCATATTCGTATTGAACATGTACCAATGTTTTTTCTTGTCATGGTTCCCTATTCAATTTAGTATAACAACTATTTACATAACATTTTCCTGTATTCGATAGAATACAATCTAGAAATTATTTAAAGTAGATGGGAAGATATATGTAGGCTCTATGCAAATGCTCCATTTTCTCGAAGGGATTTGAGCGATCTTGGGTTTTGAGAAGAGTCTCCTGAGGATACTGAGGATTGACTGTGTATCAGGAAGACTTCTAGCACCACAGGACTGGAAGGGGCTTTTAGATGTGTCTATTCCAAAGGTTGCAAACTCAGATGCCTATGTGGTCAGGCAGGCGGTAGTACCATAGGAATCAGGCCAAATGTAAACCGATAGGGAGGCCTGGGTGTGGTGGTGCTCACCTGTAATCTCAGTACTTGGGAGGCTGAGACAGGAGGATGGTAGTTTCAAGGCCAATCTCAACTACTTATCAAGGCCATCAGCAACTTAGTGAGACCCTGTTTCAAAAT
>PVLC010028690.1:0-20819 GCA_004027655.1 Graphiurus murinus
TAAGGCACAAGTTTGGAAACTTCTTGTTGTAAGAAAGACCCAAACAAGATCTGTGATCACAGTGGGCATGAGGAGGAGAACTGAACTAGGAAAGTACTAGAAGAGAGATAGCTACCTGCTTTGCAAACTCATCCACAGGCTCAAGGTGTAGGTGGAGGAGGAAAAGATAACTGTGAGATAATAATAATAACAAAATGGACTATAAGAGCAGATATCTGGTTTCACAAATAATTGGGAGGAAAATTGAGAAAGGGAGATTCAATGAGAGCACATTAAGTGAGCCATGGGGGAGTATTTTGGGGGTAAAGATTATGATGATGACGATAGACTTTATGTCCTGTTTGCTCATTCTCAAAGAAAAGAGAATAGTCCTTAGTTCACTCTCTTTAAGGATATTGTGAGAAGCATCCTGGGTGATCACTGATTTCTGTCTAACTCTGAGTGGGATGAGGTGAATGACCTGTGACATAGAGTTGGACTGCTGAGGTTGAAATCCTGACTTAACTACTGAAGCTATCTTTCCCAAACCATCCAAAGGCTCTGCCCTTGGTTCCCCATAACAGAGAAACAATTCCATGACCATTATAACCTCAATGACTAATAGAGGAATTCAGTGAGCTAATGTATTTTGTCATTTTATTTTGTCGTGTCTTGTAAACCCTTTTGGGAAGGCAGAATAAGGCAAGGAAACTCAGGCTATGTGTCTTTGATAGGAGTTGGATGTTGGAAATGGGATATATATAATGTATTATAAAACTGCCCTAAATAATAATAATCACTTTTTATAGCTTTTATAGTGTTATTTCTCTCTCTCTCTCTCTCTCTCTCTCTCTCTCTCTCTCTCTCTCTCTCTCTCACACACACACACACACACACACACACACACACACACACCCTATTAACCAGTATTTAGGTCAGGTAACTTGCCTCCTTTTTTTTTTTTTTGCAGTACTCGGGATGGAACCAGGGACATTCTACCTTCGAGCTACACCCTCAGCCCTGTTTCTTATTCTTTATTTTGAAACAGTCTCACTTAAGTTGCAGAGAGCCTCACTAAGTAGCTGAGGCTGGCCACGAACCCAGATCCTCCGGTCTCAGCCTCACAAGTACTGGGATTACAAGCTTGCACCAACACGCCCAGCCCCCTTTTCTTTAAAAATCTTCGGTTTTATAAAACTTGGACCAGCAACCCGCAACTTTTGAACTCCAGCAGAGGCAGCAGCAAGCTCTCCAGCGCATTCCCGGACCTCGCTGGAGCCAAGCTTTCCCCGCACTGCACTGCCTCCCTGTGTCCGCCGAGGGAAGCTCAGGACACGCGTCCACCCATAGAGCGCCGTCAATGCTAGTTCAGGCACGGGGACCTTTGTGGGCGCTGACAGTGGACACAGAGGCTGTGGACACCAGTAGCAGAGCTCCCGCCAGGCTCCAGAAGCCCGTTGGTGCTTTGCAGAAAATGAAAGGCTGCCGGGGAAACTTCCCTAAAGCTCAGGCAGAACTTGGGAGTTGTTTTCATTCAAAAAACAAATCATGGAGCGAATAGCCCATTTCTAAACCTCCCTCCCTGTCACCAGAAATTTAATTTCTTTTGAAGTGAAAGCATTGCAAAATGAGGGATGTGAAGTGTTATTACAAGCAATGAATATGTGGCAGACCCCTTACAATAAATAAGCACCATGTCCACTCCCAAATAAATAGCTTTTTTGCAAGCATCGGATAGGTTTGATAAGGATGGTGTTACAACATTTAATGAGGTGCAAAGGAAAAATGACTTTCATAAGTTCACATGGCTGTCATAGTGCTTCTTCTAAGCTCCTTTCCCGTAACTCCAGGCTTCAGGCCCGCCTCCAGATCCTTCCACACAAGCTGCACTGAAGTCGGATGTGCTGACAGGAGTCTGCATTTGCTGTGGGGCTGAAGATGTATATTCTATGTACCGGGGGAAAAAGGCACAACAAGAGGAGGAACAAGAAAGCTGGGAATGGAATGGACTGTTATTGGCATGAAGTAGGCTGAGTCCACCAGGGAAGCAGCGCATTCATTCATATTCATTCTCATTTCTCTCTGTCTCTCTGCCTCTCTCTCTCTCTCTCTCTCTCTCTCTCTCTCTCTCTCTCTCTCTCTCTTCCTTTTCTTCTCTCTTCTCCTTCTCTCCCCTTCCTTCCTCCCTCCCTCCCTCCCTCCCTCCCTTCCTTCCTTCCTTCCTTCCTTCCTTCCTTCCTTCCTTCCTTCCTATGTGCATTTTGTCTTGGCCGTTTTTTTAACCCCCCCAAAAAAACAAAACCCAATAATCATCCTGTTGATTTCTTTCTCCCTTTTAAGTCATCTCCTTCTGCGGCAATATCAGCTAAGCACATTCCCAATCCTACTCCTCTCATTAGTATTAATGTAGTAATGATCATTCCCTTGCCTGGCTCCTTAGACTTGCTTCAATATTTACACATCAGCCGGAGCTGATTGAGCAGGAATAATGAGCCTTTGACACCGTGCTCAGCGCAAGGTGGGGAGAAGACTTGTTTTCACTGGATGGAGTTTATGGCAGCATAAACTATATGTCTTATAATTATTAACTAAAATGGCAGGCAGCGCCCTCTCCTCGTGTAGCGCTTGTAACCTGTGGCTCTGCTGAGGTGGCTGTGGCGTCACCCTAGCCAGGCTGATTCCATGCCTCTCAAGTGACCATGAGAAATGGAGTTGCCCTTTAGCCTTCTGCAGTCTCTCCCCAAATTATTGTTTCATTCTTTTTAAGGAAAAGGCCTCTCTTTGGCCAGAGGGCTTTTATATAGACTTATCAGATTGGGAAGACTTTTATTCTCGCATTGGGCTTCCCAAAGGTACATTTTTAGATGTAATAAAAAATTATTTTAAAACTCTGTTTTCTAGAAAGATAAGCAAGTCAACTTTTCTGTTTTCATCAAATACCTAATCCAGCTGGCATTTTGAAACACTTGTTTCCATGTGTGATGAGCTGGAGCACCTTCCAGTTTCTCTCTCATTCTAGGATTAAGTTAAAATAAAAATAATATATACTAGCCAGGCATGGTGGCACACTCCTGTAATCCCGGTACTTCAGAGGCTGACACAGAAGGATCGCAGGTTTGAGGCCAACCTCAGCAATTTAGCAAGATTCCTCAGCATCTTAGTGAGATCCTGTTTCAAAATAAAAAATAAAAATAGGGCTGGGGTATAGCTCAAAGGTTCAACCTCTAGTACCCCCTCCCCACCAAAAAAAAAAAGTACTGAAGATAGTTTTTTAAACATGGACAAATTCTAAAGCACACAGAAGAATTTGTTTGACCTAATTTGAAAAAGAAAAGTTAAAATCTCTTTTCCTCTCTAGCAATATCCTTGTCTCCTTAACCAAATCACCAACATTTTCGACGTGAATTAGTTTAGAAGACCAGGACACCTCCATTTGACTAATATTTGCCCCCTAAGGGTAGGATGTTTGTGTATTTTGGACATCTGTACTTCCTGTCACAAGATTACTAACGTCTTTTTCTCATTGCTCTGTGTTTTGAAGATTTCTTTTTTTCATCAGCAACTCCCCTTTTTAGCACCAGGTCTTCAGGGCTGTCTCCCTCTTGAGAATTCAGAATGTTTCTGTCATGTAGACAGCACTTTCTCCCAATGGTAGTATGGGGCCTCCATGGACATTCTAGAAGGCATCTATTTCAGGGCTAATTGTAGTTGATCTTGCATTCATTACATGGCCCTGGCTAGAGCTTATGCCTATTTTTTGTTTCTGTCAGCATCGCAGAAAAGAAAGATCCAGGGGTTGGTATACATGTCACTTATTAAAAATGTTAGATGTACAAGGAGAGAGGCCTTTGGGTCAGGGATACTGACCCGTACGAGCAGAGAAAATTGCGAAGCAGCTTTATTCACAGAATTGGTAGAGGAGAGAGAGAGATAATGGAGAGGGACAGTATAAGAAAGAGATAGAGTGAAATAAAGGGGGAGAAACCAAACGAAAGACCTCTTGGGCTCACAAATATGGAGCCTGGAGACTGGGAACCACAGCAAGTGCAGATGGAGGGTTGCACCACAAGGATTCTAGTGCTGACAATGACCCCTTCCCACAGGGCAGATACCAGGGAATTCTGCTTAGCACCTCTAAGTCGCCTAATCCTTCTAAAGGATAACCACTTTGTACAATAATTTTCCAACTCAAAAGATGTATTAATTAATAAACTTTTTTTTTGTACTGGGGATTGAACCCAGGGGCATTCTACCTCTGAGCTATGCCCCCAGTTCTATTTTTAATTCTTTTGTACTTTGAAACAGGGTTTCCCTAAGTTGCCAAGGATCTCACTAAGTTGTTGAAACTGGCCTCAAACCGACAACCCTCCTGTCTCAACCTCCCAAGTACTAGGATTATAGGCATGTGCCACCATGCCTGGCTTGATAATTGTCTATTTTTAACCAAATCTACATTTGAACAAGGAATCTAAAATGTTCACAAAAATGCCATTTTGCAAAGCTGGCTAGAGTCGAAGCAGGTCTTTTGACTCTCAAGGCAAGGCAATTTAGCTGTTAGTGTCGATGCAGGCTTCTGTAAAATCGATGGAGTCACAAGTAGGTAACCGGCAAATGATCAAAGTAGCTCATGGAGTAAGAATTCCAAATGCAATTCATGTTCTTTGACTAAGGTGTAGAACATGATTATAATAAACTCAAATCATAAATATGAAATGGAACAAACTGCCTTAAGTGTCTCCCTCAATTTTCCCCATTTCCTGACAGTATCTTTAATTGGGAATTAGAATGGGAACTTTTATATTTTCCTGGGGAAAATTTTTCTCAGCTCTTCAGGAAAATCATTAGCCATATTTATTGATTTATATCCTGAATTTATACAGTTGTTCATTATATATTTATGGAGTCCTTATCTTGTTCAAGTTCTTGAGCTATAGGAATCCCTTCCTTAAGAAAGTTATAGTCTCAACATAAAACATATTCTCATCAACTTAAATCTGATTCCTTACAATTATACGGTCAGCATACCAGCACACATTCTTCATTTTAAATAGCCCAGTCTACAAAGCTACCTTCAATTTTTTTTTTCATGGAGGGAGGAATTAGGACTCTTCTGATTAACTCCTTTTAGAATTTCCTAGTGAAGAAGTTTCTTGCTTATCTAGAAGGTCTAAGATGTACTGAGCTCCTGCTATGAGCCAGTTAGAATGGGGAGATTTTCATTATTTCATTAATTACTCTGATCTTTCTCCAAGATACTCCATTTTACAGATAAGCAAATGGAAGCTCTATTTTTTAAATGGTCACTACTTTAAAATGGCAGATTTAGATTCATGTCTAATAATTCTCACTTTCCTCTCTGTCCTGCACTGTCTTGGATTAGATGGACATGTGTTCTGTTGGCTCCATGAGTTGGAAGGAGGTCATATGATGGGCCAGTATTATTTAGGTGGATTAGGGTAGAAAAAATTGTTCCAAATTAAATATTTTCTCTACATTACAGCCATTTATTCAGTATTAAATGCATAGATTTTGCCAGCATATTATGTATAAATAATTCAAGGGTAAATAATAAATTTCTCTTTTTCTTAGGAAGCTTATGTTCTATCAAGGATGGCAATGACATAGATTTGTATATGGAGCACATTATTCTGTGACTGTACTATAAAACAATACACATGGTATTGTGGATAGACCAGGGAAGGACTGATCAATTCTCTGTGAGGGAAAGTCCAAACATAGCTTTCACAGAAGTACATGAAAATGAGATAATGTATTAAAAAATATTCCTGACAGTGCCTAGGTCACTGGTGGCCATATGTGTTCATTATTTTTGTTGTGATAACCAGAAAGGACTGAAATGGATATATTGCATTTATTTTATTCTGCTGCCTAATTTTTATCAGTTCTACACTGTCACTTTTTTCTTGGCTTATTCTTGTTTACATTTGAAGTCACAGAAATGTGACCCAGAACTTTTGTAAGGACAATCTTCATCCTTTCAAGCCACTTATGGGGCAGGAGCAGGGGAGACTGACAGTGCCAACTTTTCTAGAGTGAACTGCTAAGTGAGATTTGGGCACTTTCCTTCCCTCTTCTCTTACTTTCACCAATAAACAACCTTCTCTACCTCTCTCACAGCCTCCTCTTTCAAACACATCTGCATGGGACTCCTACCAGAGGAAAACAAGAGCTTTCCAAAGACAGAGAAGGAGTCGAAGGAAACCATAGCTTTAGGTACATGCATGTGTGTGGTTTCTTTGAGTCACTAGGAAGGTTTTTATGCTTCTAGAAGCCAAAAAGGCCTGGAGAGTTACAGAAACCCCCAGTGGCCACCAGCTGACACTTGAAAGGCTCTGAAGCCATATATCCACCCCAGAAAGAGATGGGGAAAGGAACACAGCAGGGTGCCTGCGGCACTGGGTATTTTTTGTTTTTGTTGTTTCTTCCATTAAAAAAAGTACATGCCACAGACACATCCTCATCAATCATCCTCAAAATATAGTCACACGGACATGTTGGGAGCTTGTTTACATATTTTCACATATATTTCTACATGTGAGGTCCCCCCCACCCTGTTTTTCCCTGATAATTTTCCCATGAGTCTTTTTGTCTTCCAACAATTACTTTATTTTATTTTATTTTTTGTCATACTGGGAATTGAACCCAGGGGCATTCTACCTCTGAGCTATACCTCCAGCCCTATTTTTTTTTTTTTTTATTTTGATTTTGAAACAGGGTCTGGCTAGGTTGGTGAAAGTCTCACTACTTGCTGAGGCTGTCCTTGAATCTGTATCCCTCTGTCTCAGCCTCTCAAGTACTGGGATTACAAGTGCGTGCCACCTCACCCGATTGTTAACAATTACATAAAGCCACAGCAGCATAAAATTTGCAGAATTATAGAGGTATCATCAGGTGTTGGGGCATTTTAAGGTATAATTCAGATAAACTCCACTCTGAAAGATACAGATCTCATCTCTCGTTTCTAATAATGTGGAGGCAGTTTGTCACAAAGTATCTCTTCTAAGGAAATAAAGTAGAAGCTACCAACTTACTACCTAAGGACTAAGGAACACAGTGTAAAGGTTGTATGACAGAGGATGGTGTACACACCTGCATGCTACATGCACATACATTTTATTGTCTTTCTTATGTAGTAGGTGTGAGGTTAATAAAATAATCCCACTTTGTGTCCAGAAGGTAGACAGCTATCCATGCCTGAACTTTCTCCTTTTCATTTAAAAATACCATCTTGGAGTAGGTGGTATCTCTCCATCCCAATTCTAAATTACTGTGGGAGAAAATATTGCCTAAATTATATGTGATTAACTTCCTTAGTCCAGTCTGCAATGAACATGGGATTGTACTGATGAAGAAACAGAGATGCCAGGAGCATAGTCCTGCACATTGTGGATGAAGACAGCTCCCTCGCAGTTCTTAGAGACATAACTAAAAGGCACCTGCTATGAAGAGTCCCGAGTTTGCTTCTGATAACATGGGTATGTTTGGTAACTCATTAACATTATCTGTGCCTTATTTCTCTATATTTATGGCAAGGGTTTAAAAATAGATGGTGTGTAAGCTCCTTTTCATGTGTAAATAAGCTATGAACATATCTTGCAACTTTTTATTGTAACTTCTTTTCTACTGTAGCTGTGACTCCTAGTTACAACCAAACATGTCACATGGATCCCAAAAGTTTATCTCAGCAACCTGTTAAACTGCTAATAAAATGATAGTGAAGAATTTTTAAAAAGGGAGAAATTCGCAAGAATTAAAAAAGAAAAAAAAAACATGATTGGGATAAAAAGCAAGTGAGAGATGCTAACAAAACTCCAGAAACTGGAAAACGGATGGAAACTCAGTACTTGATTTGGAAGAACAGAAGACAACAATCTTATCCTGAAGAGGTCAACAGGAAGGGAGTCAGTGTGTCCACAGCACACCAAGAGGTCTCAGGAATTAGAGGCAGGAGTCCCTGCTAAAAAAGTAGGTGCATGGAGAAGTTGAAAACATAAACACTGGTTAAAAATCTCTATGAGGTGAATGAGGACCTCAGATCACTGCCTGAATACTCATTATAGGGTCTCCACTCCCAGCTCCCAGGGCCAGGAGACGAGAAATTTACTTTCTGGAGGAACTGAACTGAAGAGGATCTGGCCCACACCCTGAGCAGGAGGGAGCAAAGCACTATTTGCAAACCAAGGAGCTCTGTGTAGAAAATCTTGCTGTGACCTGCTGGCCCTTCTGTGACTCCCAGAACACTGGAAAGTAGGCTGATGATTGGAGGGTCACCTTCTGCAGAAATCTAATAGCTCCAAAAGAAAGACTTCCACTGACTCTTTGTTAGGTGCATGCTAACAAAGTAGCCAGGTTTCAAACTCACTAACCACCATATGATATGTTCCGCTATGTCCCTGAGCTTACAGTTAACTGTTCACCTCCTCAAACAGTGTGAATGTATAGACAAGAATCTGAAGACATATGAGGAAGGCCACTAACATGAAAGCCAGAGACCGAAGCAGCAAACAGAATAGGCCGCCATGAATATAGAAGCAATGCAGACCTGGAATCGAACATAAAGAAAAACTACTGGTATTATTTTCCAAGAGAAGAGAAGAGAAGATATATTACATAATAGGTCAGCAAGAGAGGTAAAGATAAACATTCACATGATAAGAAGAGCTCCAAGAATTTATATCTGGTATGGTCAAAACAAACAAAAATTAGTGAAAGGGCAGAAAATTGAAATTAAGAACCAAGAAAGGAAAAAAAAAAAGATAGACAGTAGAAGAGAATAGATAAGAAAATTAAGATCTATCCAAGAGATCAAACATCTATTAGCAAGCAATTAATAAGTTCAGGAAAAATAGCGAAAGGAAATCAGAAAACATTAGAGGAATAAATGACACTCATATAGTCATAATAAAACAAATACTATTTATTTAATAAAACGTATGGTATAACTGCTTTTTGTCATATTCTAGTTAGGTTAGTTATATATAAAAACGTATTGTTTGCTGTTTCCTTCCTTTTAATTACAAATTCTTTCTTATAGTTTTATTGATGCATTTTAATTATGCACCAGAGTGAGATTCACAGTCCCACAGACAGACATGTAGGCAGGTGTGTTTCCCTCAAGTCCCACCTGTTCCCCACCTGTCCCCATACTTAACATGGGGTTGGTAGTGACACCTGCACACATGGGCACAGCATCATTTGAACTGTTTCCTTCATCAGTTCTTCCCTTTCCCTCTTTTCCTCCCTCCCCCATCTCCTTCTACTGTTCTACTCTCAATTATTCAAAGTCTCTGTTGTTTCCTATTTTCTCTGTCTTCCACATATGAGAGAAAACATTTGATCCTAGACTTTCTGAGACTAGCTGATCTGACTTAGCACAATATTTTCTTTCTTTTTTTATTCGTGCATTGTAAGCATACATCTTTGTTAGGTACAAATTGATAACGATATATGTGCCCACATTTCTCATTTGATCCCTTCCCCAAATTCCCACCCCACTCCCTTGCCCTCCCTCCCTCTCAAGTTCAGTTTAGTGAGTGACCTTGATATACATTAGGGTGTCCCACCCCTGCCCCACCCATCCCCTTCAGTTAAATCACCTTCTTTGCTTATCAAGGGTCTCTCCTTTTTCATCTGGAGACCCTCTTATGCCCCATCTTCTCCCTAGCATCCACATATTAGGGAAAACATATGCTTCTTTACTCTTTATGACTGGCAAATCTAACATATTTTCTAGTTCCATTGATTTTTCTGCAAATGACATAATTTTGTTCTTCTTTATGGTAGAGTAAAATTCCACTGTGTACATACACTACATTTTATTACAAATTCTTATTTATGTATTTGCTTATTTTTATTAATATATTTACTTTTATTATTATATGATAAATACTTTTGATATAATAAATATAGTAAACATCATATGATGCAAAATTTCTTTTTGGTTTGTCCTTCATGTCATAATTTTCCTTGTGGTAATTTTTAATATACAGATAACTTAAATTTTAAGTGTCCAGACCTATAAAACTTTTTATGATTTCATATTGCTGAGAAATACCTCCTATTTTCATATATAAAAATAGGAGAAATTTCTTCCCCCCATACACACATCTTCCCCTAGACCATAGCAAGCCTGCATGCCTATAATCCTAATACTTGGGAAAGTGAGTCAGGAGGATTTCAAGTTCAAGGCCAGTGTTGATAATTTAGTGAGACCTTATTTCACAATAAAAAGAAAAAAGGGGCTGAGGGTATAGCCCAGAGATAGAACACCCCTAGGTTCAGTCTGAAGTTACACACACACACACACACACACACACACACACACACACAGAAAACAAGAAAAATAAAATAAATATATTTAATTTTATTTTTCAATTGTTATTTTTATTTCTACAAAGGATTCTTTTATACATTTATGAGCATGAATTGTAGCTAGAAATTGATTTTTTTGCAGTTAGATTTAACTTATTATCTTAGTATGATTTATAGAACAACATAACCCCTTTTTATTGTTTTATATACTTTTATTGGTGCGTTATAGTCTCACATCATAACGCAGTTCATATTGATATTGACTTACATGCACACAGCACTTGGTGGGCTTCCCCCGACTCCCTCCGCACTCCCCAGTTCCCCATACAGGGTATGGAGATTGGCATTGGTATTCTCACATATACACATACTGTCAATGGAAGTGATTCCGTCCCTGATCCTCCCCTTTCCACCCACCCTCTCCCTAGACCACTTCCCTGGCTCACTGGAGTTACCCCTCCATTATCTGAAGTCCTTCTGGTATCTGGTATTACTACCTAGCTTCTTCATATGAGAGAAAACATGACTCTTTTTCTGTGACTGGCTAATTTCACTTAACATAATGTTCTCCAGTTCCCTCCATTTTCCTACAAATGACATAATTTTGTACTTCTTTATAGCTGAGTAGAATTCCATTGTGTTTATATCCCATAACTTTGTAATTCATTCATCTGTTGATGGACACTTGGGTTGGTTCCATAATTTGGCTATTGTGAATTGTACTGCTATAGACATGGGTATGCATATATTACTATAATATTCTAATTTCAGTCCCTTGGGAAGATACCAAGAAGTGTTATAACTGGATCATATCATGGATCCATTCCCAATTTTCTGAGCAATCTCCACACTGATCTCTTTAGTGGCTATACTAATTTGCAATCCCACCAACAGTGTATAAGAGTTTCTATTTTCCTACATAATTGCCAGCAATTATTGTTGTTTGACTTCTTGATGATTTTCATTCTTATTGGGGTTAGATGGAATCTCAGTATAGTTTTTATTTGCATCTCCCTGATTGCTAATGATGCTAAACATTTTTTTCATGTATTTATTGGCCATTTGTATTTCTTCTTTTATGATGTATCTATGTAGTTCAATTGTCCATTTCTTGATTGGGTTATTTTTCTTTTTTTGGTGTTAAGTCTTTTAAGTACTTTGTGTATTCCATATATTAGTCCTCTACAGAATCAATGCAACCCCTATCAAAATACCAATGTCATTCTTCACAGACCTAGAAAAATCAGTCATAATTTTATATGGAGAAAAAAAAAAAGACCCAGAAGAGCCAAAGCAATTCTCAGCAATAAGAACCACGTAGGAGGCATCATAATTCCTAACTTCAAATTATATTACATAGATATAGTAATAAAAACAGCATGGTATTGGCACAAAACAGACATATAGCCCAATGGAACAGAATAGAAGATACAGAAACAAATCCACATACTTAAAGACAATTGATTTCCCCAAAAGATGCCAAACACATACATCTCTTGTCTTCACGTGGCCTCTTCTCTGGGTCTGTGCATCCTGGTGCTCTCTTTCTCTTCTCATGAAAAAGACAGCGTTTTCAACAAATGGTGTTGGGAAAACTGATTATCCATTTGTAGAAAGTTGGAATTAAATCTCAAACTCTCTGCAAAAGAACTGTAGAGTAACAGTAGCAAACTGAGCAAGCAGGCAGCACCAGTCTGCAGGAGGAAGCCTTTACTTAGCTCCAGTCAGTTGTCATATGGCAGAAAAAAAAATCACAAAGTTTATGTAAATTATGTTTTAAAAATCCTAGCAGCTAGAGCAAATTAAAAGCAAATCAATGCACCAGCAACAAACCTATCTGTAAGCTGTATCAGGCCCTTGAGCATCAAGCTTGTGACCTGTTGTCTGGGGTGCAGTACAATAATGAGGATGATATTGGCTGTTGATTCCAGATAGACTTGTTTTTCATGTGAAAGAAATATATTTTAATTTGTACTTTACTAAGAAATTGTATCATGAATGGATGCTTTCCTGATTTCCAAGAATGGTTGCTGTACCAGAATTGAGATGATTTTTTACAAAATTTCACAGTTAAAGAAAATTGTACTCAAAATTTATTGTCATCAAGATAGCTTTTCAATTACCTTATTGATATGCTCTGTGTTGGAGTTAGTCACATTTTCTCATTAGTATTGTCTTTGGTGTGCTAGAGCTGCCATCACAGACTGCCACAGATTGGATGGCGTTTGGTTTCTCCTGAGGCCTTGCTCTTGGTTTGGACCTGGACTTTTCTCTCTTGTCCTCACGTGCCTCTTCTCTGGGCCTGTGCATCCTGGTGCTCTCTTCCTCTTCTCATGAGAAGACTGTCTTATTGGATTAGAGCCCCACCGTTATGACCTCAATTAACCTTAATTACCTCTTTAAAAAGAGGCAATTATCTCCAAGTTATGGTCACAATGGGAGTTAGGGTTTCGATATATGAATTGGGGAGGACACAATTCAGTTCATAATAAATATATTGGTTATCTTTAATTTCCCATGTAATTATCAGAACTTCCTACATTCTCATTTTAATGTTTCCAATGAGTCCCAAGCATCGGTTGTGTTTTCCTTCACTGATTCTTAACTCAATAGGACAGGTTAATAAGATGAAGAGCAGGAGCACCAGATAGCACGTAGATGAGAAAGTAACATCCTCAGAAGCCCAGGCACGACATTCCTTTGACAGAGATAATTCTGAGGGAATGAGTTAGTCCTTCCCACATCATGGTTAAGAGCACAACTCTGGGCCCAGACTGCCTGCTCTCAACTCCAGATCTCCCACTTACCAGCTGCGTGACTTTAGAGAAACTACTTGACCTCTTCGTGCCTCAGTTTTCTTACCTATAAAATGGAGCTCGTAACAGCAATCTCCACAAATAGTTGTTAGGAAGATTTAATAAGTTAGTATTTGTAAAGTTTTAGATGATTGCCTGTCACATAGTGGTTGCTATAGAAGTGTCTGCAAACAACAAATGATTGTAAGTGGAGCAGAGACTACAGCACTGGACTAGAGCATGCTGGAGCGTATAATACAAACTTACTGTCAATAGTGCTGCCATACGGCAGTGCCTAGAAACTGGTGCTGACACTGAGGCCTGATGGGATTCCCCACTGCTTTTTCTGAATCACTTGCAGAAAGGTCTGGTCCTTTAAACTAAATGAACCTCTTTAATTCATTGATCATTTTGGTAGTCAGGACATGATATAAATGGTGTTGGACTTCTAATTGAGCTCTGTAGTTTTAAGCTGTGTCTAATTTGTACTCCAACCTAGTAGATTAGTTTGTATGAGTTAAATATATCAATTCTATTATAGTTTTAGAAAATATTATTTTTTTGCCAAGCTTGTGATTTTGACATGTTTTGATGCATTGTAAATATTTATGTAGTTACATCTGTTGGATTTTTTTTTCCTTTGTGATTTCTTTGATTTTATTTGGGCCTGTTCTCTTTATTTCCTGAGCAAGACATCCTGATACAGGTCACAATATTAGCAAAGAGACAAATATAATAGTGATGGGATCTAAACATCAGTAGGAAGTCTCATTTGCTGAAAATGAAGGGTCAAGTGAAATTCTTGACTTGTCTTATTAACAATTTCATCTCTCAGAAAGTTAAGGAAGTGATGAGGGAAAATACTATTCTCAATTTAAGTATTCCCAGAAAAGAGACGCTTAATCAAGTGTAACTGATGAGAATTCTGGTAAGAGTAACCATCACATCTTAGAATCTATCATAGGGCAGGGAAAGTTTGACATAGTCATTGCATGTTGTAGATAAGAGGCGACAAAAAATGGCATGAAAGCCTCCTCTTCCTACTCCTAGGAAAATGGTGGGCATTAGTAATTAACCAAAAACTTTTCTGCTGAGCTTGGAAATAGCTTCAAATCTTTCTCAACCCAATTCTTCAGAGAGTCACTATCAACAGATCAAGTTAACAGTGAGAGAATGTTTATTTTCCATCCTTTTTCTATATTATATAGGGTTAGGTTGTTAAAGATTCAAAAATACCTACAGGTTAGGAGCCTGGAATTATTGTAACAACACTTATCTGACATATTATGTGATAATCTATTCACATATTCACAAAGCTGATCAAATGGAATGGGTTATTTACATGACAGTGTCACCTGGATGATATGTCCCCCAGGAGTGAGAACTAGGTCTTATTCCTCTTGGAATCTGTGCTATCTTACATGGGGCCTAGTGGCTCATTAAACTCATGCAAAGGTGGAGTGCTTTAATAAATATGAAGACATTTCACATATTAACTTAGAAATTTATATATTGAAAAACTATCTTTTGCACACATGTTTTCATTTCAGTATACATTCTACTAAGTTTCAGAAGAGATAAAAGTCCCACCAAAATATCACAAGAACTGGTCTTTGAAGATAACTTTCTGTTTAAGGTGAAAACAGGGCAGCTATTTTTGTGGCAAGAGTTGAGATTTTCTTCACCAGAAAATATGATTTATGAAGGGAGGATAAGACACGTTGGCTAAATATTGAGGAATAGCTCACAACGTGAGTGGCAAAAATTGGTCTTTGGAACCATGTCAGGTTTCCTGGCCTCATTTTATCTGATGTGGGTTAAGTTGGTAAAGCCTTGAACACAGAGTTTGCAAAGATATTAATGATGTTCAGTATGTTGGAAAAAATAATTTATGCTGCTTTATTAGTTTATGTAAAGCCTCTCCCCCCCCCCCAAAAAAAGGAAATAGTCATAACCCAGGCCAAGGTGAGTAAACTCCCAAGAGCATTACTGGTCAGCACCACAGCAAATCCATGTTACTACTTGCATGGCGAGTGCAGGTAATTCATTCTCATGACAATGTCCAGACAGAGCGCGAAAATGAAAACAGTGGTGAGTGATGTGGCGTTGCTTGACCTGTGTCGCTGGGGAAATGTGAGTATAAGAGAAAGTAATTTAAACAGAAGTAAAATGGGAGTGGCTTCAGTTTGTGAAAAATCCCTGTTGCCCCAAGACATTCTTCTATAGCATGAAACTCCCATAGTTACTTTGCCTTAGTGCAACGTTATTTGGAATGACTAAACATAGGAGCAAAAAAAGGACGGGGGCAAACACTGGTGGGTGAAGGGACCACAGAACTCAGCATTGCAGAACAACAAGTCAAAAGTAGAGGTCAGGGGTTTCACTTATGTTAACATTATGTTGAAAGTGATATTTCAGGAAGACCAGTTTAGTGGTTCCTTTCATCATGGATTGAAAGAGGGAGAAAGAGACTCTAACCAAAGAATAACATTCAATTATGTATTCCAATGGTCCAAGTGTGTGCTTATGAGATTCTGAGCTACAGGAGTGACAGTATGAATGGAAAGAAAGAATTGGCCCAAAGCTGCTGCAAAGCCAGCAGTGCCTGGGCTCAGGGACAGAGGGATATAGATGTGGGAGAGGGGGAGAAATAACATTCCTCCTTCATCCTACTCCATGGTCTTCACAATCAGACGTCATTTTACTATTGGACAAGTTACTCTAAACCCAGACCTTGGTTTAAAAAAGGAAATGAGAATGCATTATTTCTTGTACTGACTTGTTAATTATTCTCTTTCCCACCCTCATATTCTATTTTTTCTTTTTTCTTATAGGTATTTTATTTTCCATAGTCTATATGTTTCTCCATAGAGTGGCATTTGGTAATTAATTGTAGTTTTAAATATAATTTTAAAACTGAAAATGTATTTCTAAGGTCTTTTTTCATTCTTCTTTGAAAATAATTTTTATTGGTGCCTTGTAATTGTTCATGATAGTGAGATTTATAGTGATACATTCATATATGTACATAGCAGCCAGCTGATCCTTTACAAAGGTGCCAAAAACATATGTTGGAGGAAAGACAGCTTTTAGCAGGGTGCAGTGACGCAGACCTGTAATTCTAGTACTTGGAAGTCTGAGATAGAAAGATGATAGGTTCAAGGCCAGATTTGGCAAGTTAGCAAGATCTTGTTTCAAAATAAAGAATAAAAAGGGCTGGGGGGGGTAGCTTAGAGGTAGAACTCTCCTAGGTTCAACCCCTAGTACAAAAATAAAAAATAATAAAAAAGGACAGCCTTTTCAACAAAAGGTATTGGGACAATTGGATATCCACATGTAGAAGAATGAAACTAGACCCTTATCTCTCACCCTGCATAATAGTCATCTCCACATTCTTTCATCATTAAGAATATGTATTAAAAGTTAGAAAGACATTGGGAAACAAAAGAGACTTCAGATAAATGAGGAGAGATACCAGCAGAATAGTGGAGGGGGATTTGGGAAGGGAGGTAGGGAGGGGAAAAAGGAGACTTGATGAAGGAATCAGTTCAAACAATGCTGTGTACATTTGTAAAGCTACCAATACCAACTTCAACATTATGAAAGGGGTGAGGGGGGAGCAGGGGGGGATCCGGAGGGAAGTACTCAGTGCCCCTATGTTGCTATCACACTAAACTTCAATATGATGTATGGTTACAATGCACCAATTAAAGTATATTAAATAAATACATTATAAAAAGAATTATTAAAAAAAGGAGTCAGCACAATGTGGTGTCTAGTTTCACACTAAACTTCAATATGACATATGGTTCCAGTGAACTAATGAAAGCATATTAAGTAAATAAATACATTATGAAAATTGTTATAAAAAAAGAGCACAATGTGGTGTCTAGCTTAAGTTTTAATTTTGCCCCCAAATGAGCCCTCTCACTTACCCTTTCGAAGCCTCCAGGTCCACAGCTATAAAACGAGGTTGGGCTGGACAATCTCTAAGGTCTCTTTCATTTCTAAGTTTCTGTATTGACTTCTCTACAGGTTGCAGTATTTCCCAAGGACCTAGAGTATATGGTATTTCTATGAAGGACACTGCCTCCCTAAAGTGTACAGTTTCCCTTGACCGTTATCATATCATTGGCATCTACCTTTATCAGAAAGTCCTTTATGTTTAAAGACTTCCATAAATTGCAGTTTGTGAACCCAGGGAAATGGAGAGATCAGAAGAATAATTTAATGCTGTTGCAGGCAGTTGAGCAGGCCAGGAAAACAGAAAATGAAACTAAGTCAACAAGCAAAATGATGGATGCCATACAAGCTCAGGGGTGTTTTTGAAGGGGAAGAAATGCCACTGTGCTAAAACATGTGGTGCACTGAAACCAGGGAGGACATCAGCCTTGGCCTTGACTGTGGGTGGAATTCAGCGCCTTCCACTTTGGCCCTCGGGCAAAATCCTATTTGTCTAACTGAACCAAGATCAAAGTAACAACAAGGTGAATAATGAGAGAAAGAAAAATAATACTGGTCCTAAACTACAGCAAGTCACAAAAAAATGCCTTGGAGTGTTGCCACGAGCTCCAACCTTAGGTTACGAAGATAGAATTTTGAAATTGCAGGAAGGTTCCTTTCTGTCTAGTGTCTGTCAATGGCTAACCTTCTTTTAATCTTGGGAACAATTTCTTTTCCTAAGTAAGGACTAAAGTTAAAATAGAGACAATTCCTGGGGCAATGACGTATTGATTTAAATTTACACTAAACTGTGAGTGAATGGTAGACTTTGGTTGAGAATGTGTGGAGCATGGAGCCTGAAAGCACTCTGTTTCTGAAATCGAGAAGAATCTCACACAGAGAAAAGATCGTAAGAGAGGGTAGATTAGAGGCCTTCAGCAACCAGGTTGCCTTCTTTGCCCTTTGCAAAACCTAATTTATTTAATTTTCAAATTAATCATTCTGAGCTGTCCTTGGGAATTATTTTTATGTTGATGGCTTCTATTAGTGGATAAAGATGTATAAATCTTTTCCCATTTCCTAAGCCCTGAGACCCAAGGCATCAGCCTTGGTGCTTTTCTATTGGTAGAAATAGAATGTATAAAACGACTACTGGAAGCCGAGTGTGGTAGCACACTCTGGTATACCAGTATTTGGGAGGTTGAAACTGGAGGATCATGAGTTCATGGGCAGCCTTGGGTACTTAATGAGGCCTGCTGCAACTTAGTGAAACCCTGTTTCAAAATAAAGAATAAAAAATGGGACTGGGGTGTAGCTCAGAGATAGAATGCCCCTGGGTTTCATCCTCAGTTCTGGGAAAAAAAAAAAAAAAAAAAAAAAAAAAGACTACTGGAAGAAACAAGGAGAAGAAACTGAAGTGCACCCCCAACAGTGAACCTATATTGGGTTCCCAGCCTCCTGTTTCTTTGGGTCTGCTGTGCAAAGCTTCTTTAGGAACATACGCTGACATAAGAGAAGCACCAGGAGTCAAAATAATTGGGAAATTAAACTGCAAATACTCTACATTTATGGAGGAATAAATATGTGCCTTTGTTAAGTACCAGAAACAACTTGATCATTGGTCTTACAGATTTGCTTTGAAAGCAGCCAGCTCAGTCTTTTGAGCCCCATACTCTGTTCTTTATTATTATTGCTAATTGAAAATCCATAACGTGAACTAAGCACCTTTTTAGTAAAGGGGAAAAGTGAATTCAGCTAGTGTGGTTTGACAAGCAGCCCAGCCGTTGCTCCCTAATGATGTCTTAATGTAAAAGTATCAATAGAAGAGAGAAAAGCACGTATTTGTGTCATGCATTTAAAGAAACGATGAGTCAAGAGTACAGGGCTTGAATGAATGGGGTCTTCATTTCTGAACTTTAGCAGACTTCACTGGTATTTTTAGCTGCTTTTAAATGATCATGAGAATTAGCTCAGCATGTGAAATAAATTAGGTCAAAGTTTTAAGGAAAACAGGATGAGGGAAACATTGTTTATATGGAACGGATGAGCAGTGGCACACGTCCTGCCCTTCCCTTGACTGCCAGTTGTGAGGATGCTGTGGAGATGGAGAGCAGAGAAACCCTGTCAACAGGACGCAGCGTGTTGCTTTAGCCCATCTGCAAAATGTCCACCTGTGAGACACACTTTTATTACTTAAGCAGAAGACCAAGATTGGGGTTACTGATTTCTGTTTCCAAAACCTCACCGAGTTGGTGAGTGGAAATGGAATAATTGGATTTTAAAACTTCCATGAAATAATTCTAGGTTTACAGAAGAGTTATAAAGATGGTTGGTTCCTATGTTAACATTGTACACAGGCATGGTACATTGATCAAAACTAAGAGAAGAAAGAACACTGGCATCATAGTGTTAATTAAGCAACAGGCTTTGTTTGGTTTTACTCATCTTCTCCACTGCTGTCTTACTTCTTTTCCAGGATTCAACCCGGGACCCCACATTACACTTGGTCCTTATGTTTCCTCACTCACTCACTTCCATTCTGTGACACTTTGTCGTTCTTTTTTTTTTTTTTTTTTTTACATTTTATGATTTTGATGCGTGGTAATCAGCTGTTCTGTAGACTGTCCCTTAGTTTGTATTTGTCTGATACCTTTCCATGATCAAGTCATTGTTTTTACGGGTTTAGCAGAAGAATGCCACAAAGACCAGGTGCTCCTTTATCAAGTTGCATTATTTCATGGCTATGTGATACCACAATGACCTACTACTGGTTCACAACAACACTTATCACCTAGTTAGGGAGGGCCTTGCCAGTTTTCTCCTGTATTCATCAAAAGTGAATTGCTAAATCCAGCCCACACTCTATGGCTGGGGAATTTATCTCTGCCTCTTGGAGGACAGTGTTGAACAATTCTTGGGCAAATGTTAAAACCACCACAAATAATAGATAAGTATTTTGGAGAAGGTACTTTGAGCCTATGCAAATATGCTGCTTATCTTTAATTTTAGCATCCATCAGTGAATCTGCCGATGGCAATTATTAGTGTGGTATTAATAATGGTGATCTTCATTCCTCTCATTCTTTCTACATTTTTTCATTGTAGTTCATCTGCAAAGGTGATTTGTGTCTTCTCCCCCATGTATTTATTCAGTTGTTGATTTTTATCAGTGTGGACCCATAGCTTTATATGGGGTTTTTTTTCATTTTTTAATTTTTTTTAGCATGGATTTTTATACATTTCTTGGGTACAACAGGGTTAATCACACATCTTTGTTGGGTACAAGCTAGTACAGGTAAAGACATCCATGCACACATTTCTCATTAACCCTTTCCCAATTTCCACCCCCCTCCCTCCTTCTCCCTCCTTCTCCAGGTCAGTTTAGTGATTGACTTTGATGTGATCTTGTAAGTACATCATGCTCATTAGGGTGTCCCCCCTCCTCCCATTACCTTCCATTAATTCAAATTCTTTGTTCACCTAAGAAATTCTCCCTCATCTGGAGTCCCTCTTATGTCCCATTTTCTCCCTAGCTTCCACATATTAGGGAGAGCATTTGATTTTTAACTTTTTGTGACTGACTAATCTCACTTAACATAATGTTTTCCAGTTCCCTCCATTTCCTTGCAAATAACATAATTTTGTTCTTCTTTATGGCTGAGTAAAATTCCATTGTGTACATATCCCATAGTTTTGTAATCCATTCATCTGTTGTTGGACATCTTGGCTGGTTCCATAGTTTGGCAATTGTAAACTGTGCAGCTATAAACAT
>PVLC010028691.1:0-20823 GCA_004027655.1 Graphiurus murinus
CTCAGCCTCCAAAGTACTGGGATTACAGATATGTGCTTGCAGTGTGTATTTGAAGGTGACAGAGGTGAGAAACAAAAAATGAGCTTAACCTCAAAGTTTTTCATAGAAATTTGATCAAGGGGCAGGTTTTGTCCTGACATAGCCCTGTATTGGGGGAACTTCCACATCTGCTGGCACTAGGCTCCAGATCTTGCTGTACATGGGACAGGTAGAGTTGCTGGATTTAGTGAAGAGAACACAGACTATCCAGTAAAATTTGAATCCTATATAAGCATATAATAGTTTATTTTGTATATGTCCCACTTAATAGTTGGGGCATAACTTTAAAATATATTGTTATGATGTGTCTGAGATTCAGATTTAACTGAGCGGACTGCATTTTACCTGGCAAACCTGGAAATGAAGCAGACACTGAGCAGGGCTGATCATCACCAACATTCCTGGTGGCCAATTAGGGTGCAACTAGATCTCTGACTTCCAGTCCAGTGCCCTTCCATTTTTCAAGTAGGTTTTCTTTTTCTCCCCCTCCTCTAGGAGTCTCTCCTTCACTACTTTCATCTTTTCTTCATTCCCACTTCTCTGCCTTCAGATCTCCTGGGGCTAAACCCTGGCTTTCCATTCTCCCCCTCTGTGCTCAGACTTCGAACTCATTATGACATTGGAGTTTCTACCCCACCAGCCTCATTCCCAGATTTTTATCTATCAAAGCAGGGTAAACTTGCCATCTACTCAAAATGGGGAAAAGGGATATTTCTTCACACCCTCAAGTCTGCAACTTTATGCTGCTACTGAAAGATGTCCCTAATGTTGCAAATCAAGAATGAAGGTGACACTCATTAAAAAATATCAAATAAAATATTTAAACGTGCTTAGATTTCATCTCCTCGGGTGGATTAGAGAACCCCTCGGGGTTTGTGGGCAAGACTGCATCTTTTTGTGAGCAGTGAATAAATACCAAAATGAAGTACTTAAAATTGGTTTACAATACACCTCAGTGCAGAGCCAATAAATTAATAAAACCTGATAAGTTTTCAGATCCCTGGAGGGGCCAAGATGCAGCTTGCAACAAAGCAAATTCACAGCCACATCTTGGAATGGTGAAAGTTAATTTTTCCATTCCCTATGTGGCAAGGCCCACATAATTTTTCACTGCCAGCTCTACTTTTTAAAAAATATATATGGTTCTTAGCACATATTGCTTAATAGTGATTTTCATGTCATTCTTTTTTTTTCAATTGCTTCTGAGGAATTCCAACTTACAAATAAGAACTGCAGATGGCTTTTATCTTATTTACTCAAGTATTTTCAGTGCACTCAGTAATCAGTGGGGTACACTTATCCTGGTGTTGGGCAGGGAATTGCATACCCAGCTCCTATTACTGTTCATAAATTATTGCTCCCATATGCACCATCCTGAAAACATATCCCAATGGATTTTGTTTGGTCTGTGTATTCCCGCTGTTGGTAGTGCTAGGAATCTCACCAGGTCTCTGGAAAAGACCAATTAAAAGGCAAACCCTCTCTTCCCATTCCAATAACACTGACCAAAACAACCAAACATAAGGAGATAAATGTGAATTATTTTCTATGTTTTGCATAAATGTTGTAAATTTTAAAATGCATTTAAATATTGAATGCAACCTAAAGTGCCCCAGAGAGTTCTGTTTAAAGACACATGCCTACAGCCCACCTTTATTTTATGTGAAAGCAGTCCTGATGGTTGGGGCTTGGAAGGTTACAGAATTAATAATAGTGTAAAGAAAGCTCCTATCTTTATTTAAAGCACCAATTTGTAGACGCTTTGACACAGGTAATAGCAGTCAGATTAGGGTCAACCCCCCACTCCCACCCAAGAAGATCCCCCCCCCATTAAATAACATTGCTATGTTGTTATTGATGGTCTCCAGTGTCTCATCTTGGAGTTCAACCTACCCATAGAGTCTCATATAAGTGTGCACGGTATTGATGCAGTTTTCTATTTGTGGGTTTCCTGGGTATACCAGATAAAGTAGGATACCATCCTGCCCTCCAGTAGTTCCCAATCCAGTGAGATAGCTTGAAAAAATACATATGGGGCAAAGATGATGTCACCCAGAGCACAAAGATTCTTCAGTAAACTAGGCACGTGTGAACCAGGCCTGGTTTTTCTTCTTTCTTCCCCCCTACCCCCCATTTAGAAGAGCTGATCTTAATTATTAGGGGAAAATATTTCAATTTTTTCCTTTTATTTTACTCCTAAGAACCGTTTCTTTTCTTCACAAATAAAGGTTTCTTTCTGAATAAGTATCTTCACTGAAACAGCCACTGCTTCAATAGGAACAAAGCAAAACAAAATAACTGATCCGCACAATAATAGACAATGATGGTTAAGTACAAATAAACACTTGAGCTCAAAAATGAAATAGATAGAGTTGTCAAGGGAGGAACAGAGAAATATTTTGGTAATAACAGTGAACCTTGGTTCTAATGATACCACTGGATTCCTGAGTAGCTTCCTTCTTCTACATATCTATTTTATCTTTATTAGAGAAGTTGATGAAGCCTTTGATGTTCCAAAAACACAATATGGGATAAATTAAACATTATTTTCACAGTCAAGTGTGGAGATTTGGACTTAAGATTCTTTTTTTTTTTTTTTAATCCAGCCCACCAGTGTCCAAAGCATTTTTCACTATTATTAACATCTTCTTCCACCAATTTCTTTCCCAGCCTGATTCCTCATTCTGATTAATGGACTGGTAGCATGGGGCTGCTTTTTTTTTTTTAATGATGTTTTGCTTAGAGTATTTGTTTATGTCTCAACTAAACAAATAAAGTCAAGCATATTAAGGAATATGGTGTTTTAGAAACAAAGAAAACATCCAAGATTAGAGGAGAGTTAACTGTTCCCTCGGGAGAAACCCTAGTGGTTAAAGTGTTTCATCAGCAACAATACAGAAATTGTTTTAATGGTGTTTTGAACATCTTATTCTTGCAAAAAATAATACCCACGCTTACAAGATGCACAGGTTGAAATCCAGGTGATCCACTTCGGAAGGGTGATGTTTCTGGATGGCAATATTTCACCAAGTCCGTGACGTGCCTTCATACTGAATCCTGCATTTTTCATGTGACTACTATGATTGAGAACAATGAATATTATTCAGGATCTGGAGAGACGTTTACTTTTTATTTCTGAGTTCTTGGGTAAAAACCAAAAACCACTTCATACCACTTAGAGCTGTTGAAGAGAAATCACACAGGAAATAAACATATGCCTATGGACTGTTTATCTTTGCTTTCTCTTCCCCAATAAAAGTAAAACATTCATTTCTGTTTCTATGTTCCAGGCCTCAGTTTAAATAATGTAATTCTCCTAAATATTTGGGGGGGGGGTATTTTTCTTACATACTAAAATCTGTGGCAGCCTTTCCCTGTCTCTAATAAAAAAAAAATGTATCCCTTAAACATAGGCTGCATCACTAGATTGCCTTAGAAAAACTTCAAGACAGTCACCACAGCAAGTCCTGTCACCTGCATGGTAAGGTGTAGACAGACAGATCAGGTCCTCTTCGGGCAGAACATCCACCTTGGTGCCTTTACAGAATCTCATCCTTCCTTGGTCTACACTACAGCCTGGGGTCCTTCAACTAAACACTTTGGTTTGCCTTGATAAAGGCAGTTTGTCACAGCTCATGTTTGGGGGCAGAAGTTCTTTGGTAAAACTTGTCATTATTTATGTACAAAAAAGGAAAACCTTGTCTATTAAATTAATTAGAATGTGGTCTGAAAAGGAATATTTTTGATCAGTGAAAACAGAAGTCTTCGGGTAAAGGGGGATAAAGAAAAAAAAAAAAGGCAGAAAGGTTCAAAATACAGAGCTGCATTGTTTGCAAAGAGCCTGCTGCTTCTTTCATGCCTAACTGAACCATGCCAGGAGCCCTCTTGAATTTCTACAAGAATACAGTTTCAGATCATCTGCATTCAGGGCCAGAGTCATGGCCCTGGAACCGATAATTGCCTCTGACAGGATTTAATTACCTTCTCTAGGACCTTTTCTCTGTTTGATTGGAGACCACCCCCTGCCTCCGATCAAATCAGACAGTAATAACACGCTGAAGCGCAGCAGCCAATCACGAGTCAAGTCTGAACAGTGACCTTGCTGAGCCGAAGCTGATTGGTGGTGTCAGCCTTGTCAACGGTGTCAGTGAACCATCAGACAAGAAAGAGCGAGGGGGGAGCGGAGGAGAGGAGGGGAGATAAGAGACCAGCATTAATGCTAATGGAGGCTGTCAGCTTTCTAGGCTCCAGGCTGCCTTACAAGCGGCCTTGCACAAAAACAAAAATATTAGAGAACTCATACAAGTCTAAAATATTCAGAAGGGGGACGTTTGCGTTCTCCAGTTTGGGGAATCTATTCAAGGTATAATTCACATACAATTCAGATAAAGTGATAGGTTACATGCACATGATGTGACAGAATAATTTTTATGGAAAGAAAAAGTCTCGCAAAACAAGCTAGGATGAATCTGGGGAGCAGTGGGAGGTGGAGAGGGATAAACTACATGACTTTTTTATTATTAACTATAGGACTGAGGATGTGGATATTTAAGATGCATCACAAAACTCTGCTTTTAATATTAACCTGACTTAGCAGTCACTATATTATTTATGATCATTTTAGTGTCAGATATAAGCCAGCTCATAATCTTAACAAAGAATAATACATTCATTAAATGGTCAATCTTTATGTACATATAATTTTAAAGTAGTTTATAGTAATGCATAATTCTGATGATCTGCAAAAAAAAAAAAATTAAAATTATTTAAGACATGAAACTTGGTTAACCTCTATTCCTTTTGAAAAGGTGCTTTTTCCCAGACAAACAACACCAGGGTTCCAATTTGCAGAAAATCTGTTACAAAATGGTAATAAACTGAGATTTGGAAAAGAAGTTGAATGCACTATTAGGCTTGTGATAATTTGAAATTTAATTTATTCATTGCATTTGTCTATGAATAATCTTCCTCATAGCATTTAATTTGTTTCTGACTCACTAACCTCTCTACAAATATAGCAACAAATATAAAAATATATTGTAGAGGTATGTTTGAATTTTTCTTAATAGAGAGGCTACAATTCAGTTATATTTAGAGAAATAAAATGTGTGCTGGTTAAGATGTACAGTATTTTTCATACTTCTTTTAAGAAAACTGCAGTCTAAATTAACTTCTCTCAAAGGGAAGGGACCCTGGGACTTTCACCAAATGGAATGTTACTTTTAAAAACAATGTCAGCTGATTCAAGTTTAAGGCAAACATCTGCCACATTTCTACAGTTACACATTTCTTTGAGCAGTTTTCTGCTTTACCAAGGAATTTTACCTAAACAGCTATTGTAGAAGTTGATTCAGTGTTTTTTATTTTCATTTTATATACATAGTCCTCCACCATGAGACACATATTCAAACACATAATTTCCTGTATATATACAATCCTTTTATTTATAGTTCTGAAATTTAAGATAGTTTAACATATAAGTACACCATATTTTCTATACTGATCAAAAAAATAGGATGAGGTTATTATTTTGACTTTAAAGGGAACTGTTTGAAATGACCTATAGGGATGCAGTACTACCTTGAAAAGATGGCTTGTTTTCAGATTAAGACAAGTCACTTAGGAAAAAAATGTATCCTACACAGGAAATCAGAAGCTTTAGCATCTGATTCCAGCTTAGCTATTGACAAACTGTCTATTTGGGGTCCAGTCACTTTGTCTTCTTGGCTATTGGTTTTCTCAGCTATAAGAGGCAATTAACATGAGGTTGCCTAAAGAATTAAAAGTGTGTAGAATACTGGTATAATTGGTGTGTGGACATGATAACAGCATTGTTTTGTTTCTCAGGAACACTGCTCAGGGTTGTGAGTTTGTTTCTGCCTCTGCTCCATTGAACCTGTAGTGTCAAACACTTTTCCCCCCTCAACACACACACACACACACACACACACACACACACACACACACACACACCACACACACACACACACACACACACACTCAAAGGGATCAGGGCCATTATTGAAAAGAAGTAATGCTTGTCATCATCAGTGTCAGTACTAGACCCCAAATGCTAAAACTTATCCTTGGGTTCTTTCTGACTCCACTTTTTGGCACCTGGAACTAACAAATTGTACTCAGGTAAGTGCTGGTCTTTTACTGCAATTGTTTTAATAATTTTTCATTCATAAACTCTAGACCCATCATACAATCTTACCTGTGTAATCTGTGCAAGTACTTTTTAGAGACTATGCAAAAATAAAACAAACTAGCCAGCGTGTGGTGAGCATCCGTTTGAATTTTTGATCACTTTTAGTCATTACTCCCAAGTCTGGAATATATGGTGTTCTGAAAATGAGGACAAACACTATATAGCATTTTGAAAGCATTAAAGAAAGCAAAACAAATATGCATGTATTCCAAATATCAGAAGATTTGTATGTCTCAAAGCAGGTAGCTAATAACATTTTATTTCAACAGAGGTTACTAATACTTCCCCCAAACCATCTACCCACAATTTTGAAGACAAGGGCAGATTTTCATTCTCTCCTCCTGCTATTACATTTTTAGCCAGCTAAAGATCAGCTATCAGACCAGAGCAGCCTAAACAGAAAAAAACAGGGAAAAGCCAATATTATGCTCTCTTTCATTTATTTAGCAACAACGCCATTCTCACCCTAGAAAGGTGAATAATTAATACCCATCTGATTCTGCCTAATTAAGTCCACTTTTGCTTGTCTTGTTCATTTGAATGTGTTTTCCTTTAGAGAAAATAGCCTTTGCTTATCTTCACAGTTTATATTTCTTAAATGAACACTTTTGGAATTAAAGAGATTCTATCTTGGTTTTGAAAATCCATGCGTACACACACACACACACACACACACGCACTGATCATTAGGAATCAACAGCAAAGGCTTACTATTTTTCTAAATGAGAGACAGAATATTAGCCAATTACTGGATTGAAATTCTTATAAAAAAATACAATCAAGCCTCCTGTAATCCTTGATTATACCCCTCTTTTGTTTCCTGAGAGAGCTCAGGAAGAAAAAGCTTTTTGATCCTTTAAAAATTGAATAAACACCAAAACATGAGAAATCAGAGAGAAGCTGTGCACCAAATCCTGGGTTATGTCTCAGTTACTGTTCAAAATGATCCTTGCATAATCTGAGTTATACAATAGAGTGACTCTAATTGCAAATTCAATCACTCTTTGACTGAAGCTCAGAAATCAATTCCCAGTAAAATATGACACTCGGTCATTCAAAACAATCGAATAGTCAATATTTCACCATCAACAGTCTAGTTAGAACCAATTTCAATACAATAGAAATTCAGTTCTTTTACTGTGCCAAACAAATCTTTTCTATTCTGTGTAACCCTGCATAACATTCCCAGTAATCAAAACCATGATGAAAAGTTAAATAAAATCATGAGGTTGCCAAATCTTATAGGGAGAATTTTACTGAAACACTTCTGATCTCAGACTTCTGATCTTTCTCTTATGTTGATCGTCAACTTCTCTTTGTATCCCTTTGGCTTGGTAATTTAAATTTTGACATAGATCATCCATGAGAGAAGAAGAGAGTAAGGCAGACGGAGGTAGAGGAGGAAGAGGGCAAAGAAGATCCAAGTTCAACTAAACAGTCTAAAATCTGCTCTGAGACCATCATACAATCCTGAATTCGCTGCACTGAGAATGGAAATTGCAGTGTGATTTTCCAGCAGAACCTCCTTAAACATAATTTTCTCTAGCTCTAAAAGACTTAGAGGAAAAGTAGAACTCAGATATCAAATTAGAACACAAATCTAAATAGAAAACTGATAATGGATAGTTTATTTTTATTTATGGGGTGGGGATAGTAGGGATTAAACCCAGGGGTATTCTACTCTTGAGCTATACCCCAAGCTCTTTTTATTTTTAATTTTGAAACATGGTCTCCCTAAGTTACCACATGCCATCCTCCTGTCTCAGCCTCCCAAGTACTGGGATTACAGGCCTGCACCTCCACACTTGGCTGTAATGATTAGTTTTGAATCGGTAAATATTCCTAACAGGAAAATTACCAAATTTTGACTCTTTATATTGATTTTATTTCTCACGATTCACCTATTGGTCAAAATCTTAGTTTTTCTTTCTGAACCCTACTCTCCAAGATATTCAGACATGATTCTTACTCTTCTGCTTGAACTTTTACCATCCTTAAATAAAGTACCCAAGGTTTATATTGTTTTGGCACATGATTATTGTTACTATTATAACAATATTGGGTTTTGCCTGTGTGTTTAGTAAGGGGTGTTTCTAAAAAGAATACATTTGATTAAGTGTACTGTTTATTTACTTTAGGATCCGCATTTTAAAAGACTTGCACACAAAAGGCTTGGAAAGGCTTCCAAAATGAGAAACTCCAGTCAAATGATTACTCAGCTGGCAAAATGGAAATTTCAAGTTGCATAGACAGCTAATTGTGGCCTGCCTCTGGAATGACAGGTCTATAATTTTTAGTTTTGTGTGCACTGAAAGCCAGTCACCTTGACACTCAGTGGTCCATTATCCACCGGCCACGAACCATATGATGATGTTCAAGGAGTGACAGGCACTTTCCATTATGGGTGATGAGACACACCGTGTTTTATTTGTATAAAGCTGTCCTAAGGAAAAAAGAGAAAGCCAGGTGCTTTCTCCTCCCCACAAGCAACAATGACACAGGGACACCTTTAGTTCCAGAGAATCAACTTCTTTGTTCTTGCATAATAACAACCATCAGTTACTCTTGGTATTTGTTGCCAACGTCCCTTAATGTGTCACCATCCTAGCCTTTTCAATATAAATTTTGCCTCTTAATGTCACAAACCACAAGCTTTCCCCATTAAGTTTTATTATATTGGAAGAACTTGAAACCTGGTTAAAACCTGTGTTCTAGGGAAAGTTAACATGCTTTTTCTTTCTTTGCTGTTTTTTTTTTCTCTTAACCCAAAGCCATTATTTCAATTGTTCCAAGCTTTCATGAAGTGGAAGAACATTATTAAACCAAGGGCCAGAAGAGGATATTGCAATTTCAATTGTGGACTGATTGTTGACTTTCAATAAGTATATTACCTTTCTGAGCCTTATATCTTACTTAAAGAGGCCAAACCAGAAGTTTCATCATCTTCTGTCCCTGATTTGTTCCTATTTCTAGACAAGTACTAAAAATATGACCAAAGGTCAAGCACACTAGTGCACGCATGCCTGTAATCCCAATACTAGGGAGGCTGAGACAGGAGAATCTCAGATTCCAGGCCAGCCTTGGTAATTTAGGGAAAATCTCAGCAACCTACTTAAACCCCATTTCAAAACAAAACAAAAAAAAAAAAAAAAAAATAAGAAGGGCTGTTATTGTAGTTTGAAGGCACAGTGCCCCCGGGTTCAATTCTCAGTATCACACACACAAAAATCTCCTGACTGCAAATAGCACTGAACTTCATTTGCCAAGCAGAGCAGCAAGGATGTATTCTGCTGCAAGTAACACCACCAAAATAACTATTGCAGGAAAGACAAGACAATCAAGGACCACACTAATATGTTAGCACTAACAGGAAGTTTTGAGAATGCTCTTCAACATTCTGTGTAGCAGCTCAACCTTGCTCTCAAGAACCTGGGTTTTTTCTGTCCTTAGTGTGCAGGTTTTCATCCTTAGATGTCATTGCCAGTTATGATTTCAGTGGCTCCAGGCATTGAAGTCTTTCCCAAAAAATTCCTAGAAAGAAGAAAGAAGAAGATGGAAAAGAGGGCTCTCTCATGATCAGGAAGTAAAACTCTACCCATTGGCCTTGTGGTAGACTAAATCAGGGCCACCATGTCCATGTAGTTTACAGGGCTTGGGAATGGCACCTTATATGGCAAAAGGACTTTGCAGATGTGACCAAGAAGGATCTTAAGATGAGGAGATTATTCTAGATTATCCCAAGGGCCCTAAATATAACTGTAAGTGTCCTGATAAGAGAGAGACAGTGGGAGATTTGACACACCAGAGGAGAAGCAGGAGACACCATAATGTTTACACCAGGAAGTCGGCTTGATATGAGGAAGGACCCAGGAGCTAAGAATGCAGGAGGCCTCCAGAAAATGGAAAAGACAAGGACGCTGATTCTCTTTTTGTCTCCAGGAGGAACAGCAGTGCTGACAACCACACTCAGCCCAAAGAGACAGATTTCAGACTTCTGGCCTCTAGAACTGTGAGAATAAGTTTGCGTTTTAAGCCACTAAATGTATGGTAATTCGTTACAGCGACAACAGTATGCTAATACAAGCCCCCAGCACCTTTCCTTTGCATCTGATTGGCCAGATATAAGCCACTTATAGGCTACTCGTAGACCCAAGGGAGGCTGGGATAACAAGTTGCTGGCAAACAGGAAGAAAACAGTTATGGTTGTAGGAGACCTATTTTAATTCATCCCTTGAGGCTGAGTATGTTGCTCAGTTGAAAAGGTTGATGTAAGCATGTAAGAAGGTGGCATAGAAAATTAGTAAAATCTATGAAGCTCAGAGGTATAACATCCCTGGGTTCAATTCCCAGCACTCGCCTCCCAAAAAAATGAAAGAAAAGAAAATTAGTAAAATCTAGCAGAGCATGGAGCACACGCCCATAATCCCAGTACTTAGGAGACTGAGACAGGAGGCTCATAGGTTTAAGACCAGCCTAAGGAACTTAGTGAGACCTTTTGCAACTTGGCAAGACAGGTTTTGAAATAAAAAGAATAAAAAGTCTGAGGCTGTAGCTCAGAGGTAGAGAGGTAGAATGCCCCTGGGTTCAATCCCCAGTACCCTTCCCCATCCTCAAAAAAGAAAATTAGTGAAACCTGCCATGCCAAAGTTCAAAGAAATAAATAAACTCTAAGATAATTTCTATCCTGATAGCCTTCAAAATTTTTGTATATGACAATATTTACTAAGTTCCTAGTCATTCTGGTTAAATCTTCAGTGATTAAAAGTTCTCCACCGACTGAAATTGCCTATCTTGTCAGCCTAGCTCCCATCACTCTGTAGGGATCTAGCCTGACTAGCTTTTCTTGGCTTTTGTTACACACTAGGCTTTCTGCCTCACAGTCAATCCCCCCATACATTTGGCTTGCTTTCCATGACCCCACCCCCACCCCCGGCTCCACCCTAAACTGGCAAAGCTTGCTGCATGTTCATTCCGTGCATTTACAAAACACTCAATAGAATGAAAACTACCTGTTTACTGTTGCTTTCTCCAGTAGGCTGGGGTGCAGCCTTGTTCTAACAACAGGGAAACATCTTCAGAGAGGGGCTGGGTCAGAAAATGAGGTCAGCCCTATTGGATTGTAGGGAACAAAATATAAACAGGCAGCATGACTCTTTCCCACCTGCTTCTCCACGTGAGCAACTGATATTTCTGTTGTGTATTGGACAGTCTAGCTTCTTGGTTTGTTTTGATTACTTTCTTTGATGTCTTTTTATCCTAGTCCCCAACAACATGTCAATATATTACCTTAAAATTGTTGGAAAAGAGCCATGTTAAAAGAATGTGCTAAGGGAAGTAAGGGGTGAAGGGTTCAAAATGCTGAGCTCTACCCAAACAGCCAAAGTCCCATCTGCCATGTTGAACACTCTTGGAAACAGAGCTAGGTACAAAGAATTCTTTGGAGAAATTATATTTATTGAGCAAAGTTACCAAGCTAGACACTAGAGCTGTACAAGTAAACAAGACGACAGGACCTTGCCCACAGGTTGTTAAACCCATCCAATCACATCCACCAGTGTTTCTTGGAATTTGGTCCATACCACCTGCATCAAAAGCAAAGACCATGCTTGTTTGAAAAGAATATTCTTAGCTGGGTGTGGTGGTGTATACCTGTAATCCCAGAACTTGGGAGGTTAGGACAGGAGGGTCTCAGGTTCAAGGGCAGCCTCAGCAACTCAGTAAGACTCTCAGCAATTTAGCAAGACCTGTTTCAAAACAAAATAAAAATAAAAATAGAGCTGAGGGTGTAGATTAGAGGTAGAACTCCCCTGTATTCAATCTGTAACAAGAAAGAAAGAGAAATGGAGGGAAAGAGGGAAAGAAAGAGGGAGAAAGGAAGTAAGGAAAGAAAGGAAGGAAGGAAGGAAGGAAGGAAGGAAAGAAAGAAAGAAAGAAAGAAAGAAAGAAAGAAAGAAAGAAAGAAAGAAAGAAAGAAAGAAAGAAGGAAAATTGATTTTTGGGTCCCACTCTTAACCAGTTGAATCAGATTTTCTGGAGCAGTACTTGATGATTTTAGACCAACAAATGTTCAAGAACCCTTGCCATAAATTATATACAAAAAGAAAAAGATAGCAGGGCGTGATGATACATACCTGTAAATCCAGGACTTGGGAGGCTGAGACAGAAGGATCCCAGGTTCGTGTCCAGCCTCAGTAACTAGCAAGGCCCTCTAAAATTTAGTGAGACCCTGATTCAAAATTAAGAAGAATAGGACTGGGGATATAGCTCAGAGGTAAAATGTCCCTGGATTTAATCCCCAGTACCAATAAATAAATAAGGTCTTTTTTTTTTCTACCCAAGAATTTTTTTATCTCATTTTCTTGCTTCTAGTCATTTAAAAGTCATCCCCTTCCTTCTGTGCACACTTAGTAGACTGTTTTGCACACACTTTATTCAATTAGATACTGCATCAGCTGAGCAACTCCAAGATCTTCATCTATTCCTCCATGTGACTATAGAACTAACATACCGTTTACACCACAGGATAGCTGGCATTTGGGGAATTGAGTTTCATCTAATTTCTTACAATTAATGAACAAGTCCTATCAGTTTTAATGATGTTATCTCAGGTCCACATTTTGGTGTAAATTATTTATCCTACTAATTTAATGGCAAAGAGTCACCAAGGCAAGTTTAAGGCAATAATTTCCCACATATATTGGCTATGGGTTAATTATTTAGGTGCCACACTGGGCTTTGCAATAATGAACTCTCCTGGCTAGACCCTATAAAATACATTCCTCAGCTTCATAAAGAGGTTTCGTTTTTTGAAGTTTTTCATGCTGCTGTTTATGCAGCCTTCTGAAATTGTACTGAAATTTTAGGAAAGAGCAGAGACATCTTTGTGCCAAATAAAAGACAAAGGGCTACCAGGTATGGTGGTGCATTTCTGTAATCCTAGTACTTATTTGGGAGGCTGAGAGGGGAAGATCACAGGTTCGAGGCCAGCCTCAGCAATTTAGTGAGGCTCTCAGCAACTTAAAGAGACCCTGTTTCAGAATATAAATACATACATACTACATACATAAAATGAGGCTGAAGGTATAGCTTGAGGTAAAACACCCTTGGATTCAATTCCAAGTATCTCTCTCTCTATCTCTCTCTCTCTCTATCTCTCTCTCTCTCTCTCTCTCTCTCTCTCTCTCTCTCTCTCTCTCTTTCTCTCTCTCTCTCTCTCTCTCTTGCGGGCACGCATGCAACAAAGGGGAGCCAGTTGTGGTGGTGCACACGTGTAATCTCAGTACTTGAGAGATTGAGATGGAAGATCCTCAGCAACTTAGCAAGAATATGTTTTAAAATAAAAATAAAATAGAGCTTGGGGTGTATCTCAGAGGTAGAATGCCCCTGAATTCAATCCCTAGTACCAAAATTTTTTTTTTTTTAAAAAGTAAATAAATAAAAGACAAAGGGGAGGCCATGGTGAAGGAAAGATAAGTAAGTGTGTATGCAAAATCTTTACATGAAAGTTCTGAAAATGAGCAGTGGCCAAGGTCAAAGAATTGTAGGGTTTAAGATACTAAAACCCAAATGTGCCGGGCGTGCTGGTGCACTCTTGTAATCCCAGCATTTGGGAGGCTGAGACCGGAGGATCCAGGTTTGTGGCCGGCCTCAGCTACCGAGTGAGGCCCTCCACAACTTAGTGAGACCCTGTTTCAAAATAAAAAATAAAAAATAGGGCTGGGGGGTATAGCTCGGGGGTAGAAAGCCCCTGAGTTCAATCCCCAGTACCGAAGGGGGAAAAAAAAACCCAAATGTAAGGGCATGGCTTATTTTTTAAAAGTCCCTTAAACTCCTCCATTTATAAGATATAGCCTTAATATTTGCAGTATTTTATGTTTTGTTGAAATCATTCATTCCTTTATTCAGAGTGTATATAGAAAAGAATACCAAGTCATTTTGATACAATAGCAGTTCCTAGCCACTGTAAAATGACACTGACGTACTACACATCTTTCATAGGCAGGTGCCAAAGTTGAGTCACTTTGAAATTTTTATATGTTAGAGAATAAAATTCATGTTATAAGTCCAAACAAGGAGATGAGCAGTTCATGCACATGTCCTATTGCAAAATAAAACTTCTTAAGGAGTAAAAAAATGTGATGGTAAGCCAGAGCTGTGGAGAAAGTGTGAGTTTTTTGAAAAGCTTTAAAACTTTTTGAGGGTACAAATCAAGAGGATAAATGCCAGCCAGGCATGGTGACAAACACCTGTAATCTCAGTACTTGGAAGGCTAAAACAGGAGGATTACAGTTTTGAGACCAGTTTCAGCAACTTAGCAAGACTCCCAGCAACCTAGCAAGACCCTGTTTCAAAACAAAAGATAAAAAGTGCCAGGGGTGTAGGTTGGAGGTAGAATGCCCCTAGGCTCAATCCCCAGTATACCCACCCCTCAAAAAGAGGTTAAACATCCCTCTGAAAGAGCATCAGGAAGCCAAAGGGCTTCCCAATAAACTAACTGCAATAATTGAGGGATGTCACTACTGTCTTCAAATGTTCTGCCAAAAATTCTATGCTTGAAAACCAAAAAGATGAGACCTGCTGCCATCCAATGTGATAAGGATCAGGGCAGAGATATGCTCAAGGTATTTTGGGAACTCAAGGAGGAACTCTTGTTCTGACTGGGTTTACGGGCACAGGGTTTCCCCTCATGGAGGAATTGGAATTATGGAGAAAATAACCCATGAGGATGATTAATTTATTTTCTTACATAACTAGGAAAATGATGAGCAAGAAGCTGGGCAGTTCCTCAGAGAAGAGAACAGACATTTGATGTGTGGGGGAGGAACAAGGTCTCTGTTGTACAAGATCCAATGCCCCTATCACTTGGATGTCCACATCATCTCGTCTCTGTGTTCTGCTGCATGGTAATTAGGAACATCCTCCCTTGTCTTCTGAGACCTGTTTTAGAGCATCAGGCCAATACTTCACCTCTGCATATCTGGAACCAGATAAACAATGTGTGAAATGCAAACTTTTCAAGAGCCGATGCCAGTATAAACCCCCCAGTTCTCATATTTACTTTATTCTCTTGACCCATGGTCTTCAGAAGATCACACTGGTCCTTATACTCCAGGGAGATCATTATTTTCTTCCTTGCCCTTTGCTCTGCCCATCACTTTGACTCTCAAGCCTACGAATTCCCCTCCTTTAAAAGCCCGGCAGCCATTCACACCTTCATCCCTCTCACTCTTAAGCACTAAAGAAGACTCCTCTGCAGGCCTGAAGTAGTCTCAGGTTTCTGATGAGCACCGGATGAGCTCTGCAGTTCATCTGTCTTTGGAGACTTTCCACATTTATATCTCATTCCTGTTTGTTTGTTTGTTTTGCTTATGGGCAAACTCATATTTTTCAGTAATGAAGAGAGGGTTAACCAAAGCAAACTATCATCTCAGATTTCTATGATTTCTGGAAACTGATTGTAATTTATCAGAAAATTCACTTATAAAACTATATATAATTTTCCTATCCTGGCCCCTTAAATAGTACCAACGAATTGTCTCCTGATACTTTAAATATCTTATAATGGGTGATAGGCTTACACAAGATTTTAGCATTTATGCAATGTGAGATCTGGGATGAACACAGTCCTTTGTTGAGCAACTGTTGGTCTCAGACTATGAGTCCTAAAATCTAAGTTCAGAAGAGAGAGAGAGAGAGAAATTCAGCACAATTGACTGGAAAAGAACCTCCATATTTTCTGCTCTTTATTCAGTTCTTAGGAGTCGAGCAAAAAAGCAGTACTAATTTTGCATTGAACTACCCTATTTAACAAAGTCAGTAAATAAGAGAAAAAGGTCATTTAAACTATAAACATATACATTTTTCATGAGGTGCAACAAAGTAATTTTCACTTTAAATTAAAAAATATATATGTTCACATAAGGTGGTGCATGCCTGTGATCCCTATGCTTGGAAGGCTGAGACAGGAGGATCATGGATTTAAGGTCAGCCTTTGCAACTTGGCAAGGCCCTCCACAACTTAGTACGGCCCTGTTTCAAAATAAAAGATAAAAAGTGTTAGGGTGTAGTGTAGCTTGGAGGTAGAATTCCCCTAGGTTCAAGCCCAGTCCCACACGAAATAATCATCATCATCATCATCACCACCACCACCACCATCATCATCATAACAATAATAATATAAAATAAAAAGCTAATTGCTATTGGCAGTTCAAACCCATTCATTTTGGACCCTGGTCTCTTCCTCTTTTTCTTTCACACCCTGGCTATGAGGTGCTCAGCTTTGCTATGCCATGAGCTCCTGTCCAGGATGCACTGCCTCACCACCAGCCCAAAAGCAATGAGGCCAGTCAACCATGAACTGAAACCTACAACACTGTGAGTCCAAAATAAACTTTTCTTCTTTATAAGATTATTATCTTATATTTGTTATCATAATGGAAAGCTGCTAACACACTGGGAAAAGAGTAGCATAACCCCAGTCACTCTAGCTTTCCACATCCAAATCCAGTATCCTTCAGTTAGTCCCATCTAAGAATGGGGAGGGTGGTGACTTAGCATTGGTAAAGTTTACCTCCAAACTATATTTGATTGTATAGGCTTCTCTGTGTGTACTTATGTATGCATGTGTAAGATGAAGAAATGAATGACAGCAATGATACAAGGGACAGGAGGGAGGAGTTAGGAATTTTTGATATTATAAAGCATGTATGCTTTCTTTGAATCAGTAGTATTATTTGAAAATGGATTAGTTGTAAATGTATATTGCAAACTTTAGGGAAACCATGAAAAAGAATGGGAGTAGGAGGAGAAATATCACTGGTATTCTAAGAAAAAATAGAAAGTAGAATCAAACCTATGGTTTGAATATGGTTTCTCTCCCACACCTCTACTCCTACACACCAAACTCATGTAGAAGCTTTGGGGAAAGCTATATATTAATGGCATTAAGAGTGTGGAAACTTAATCCAATTTTGACATTTTGAGGTGGGACCTTTGGTTAGTGATTGGGTGTAGATAAGGTCATTAGGATGGAGCCACCATGATTGAATCCTGATGGCTGAGAGTAACATAGACCAGACACATAGAGATACACACTTGCTCCTGTCGTAAAGTGATAGAGCTGAGGAGGCTTTTGCTAGGACCAGTGCCATGCTGTTTGGATCTTGTATCTCTAGAACCACGAGCTAAAATAAACCTCCTTTCTTTATAAAGTAGTATGTCTCAGTCATTTAAGTGTATTAACAAAAAGTTGAGTCATGCACATATTAAATCTTCAGTTATAACTATAAAAGGTAGAAAAAGCATGGAACACCAAAAGAAAAAAAAAAAAGTAACAATGAACAAGGGCAAGATATAGAAAACAAGAACAAATATGGTAGATATCAACTTAGCTATATCAATACTCACTTTAAAAGTCAATGATCAGCTGGATGTGGTGGCACACACTCGTAATCCCAGCATTTGGAAGGCTGAGACTGGAGGATCCGGGTTTGCGGCCAGCCTCAGCTACCTAGTGAGACACTCTGTAACTTAGTGAGACCCGGTTTCCAAATAAGGAGTAGGAAATAGGGCTAGGGGTGTAGCTCGAAGGTAGAATGTCCCTGGGTTCAATCCCCAGTACCGCAAAATAAATAAATAAATAAATAAATAAATAAATAAATAAATAAAAGTCAGTGATCTAAATATACCAATTAAAAGGCAGATTATAAGAGTGAATCAAAAAACAAGATCCAACTATGTATTGTCAATAAGAAAAAGGCACACATAAATTTAAAGTAAATGGATAAAAAAACGTATATCGTAATAACATAGGGATGAATAGGCAGAGCACAGAGAATTTTGTAGGCACGTGAAAGTACCCTGTAGGATAGATTCTACAGAGGTGGAAACACGTCATTATACATTTATCAAAACCCATGGAATGTACAACACCAAGAGTGAATCCTAATGTAAGCCATGGACTTTGGATGATAATAACGTGTCCATGTGAATTCATTGATTGCAACCAATGTGCCACTGTGCATTAGGATGTTGCTAGTAGGGAAGGCTGTATGTGTGTTGGAAGGTGTTAGGATTTGGGGTTGGAATGTTCCCCAAAGGCCCATGTGTTGAAAGCATGGTCCCCAATGCAGGAAGGCTCAGAGGTGGGACACGGCTGGAGGAGGTGGGTCTTAGGGGTATAACCTTGGGGATTATCTATGCCCCTGGCCCCCTTCTCGTGCTCTGTTTCCAGCCACCATGACTGAGAGCAGCTTTTCTCCACCACTTGCCCTGCCACCACGTTTTCTGCCTTGGAGCTGGCTGACCATGGACTGAACCTCTAAAATTGTGAGCTAAATAAACCTTTCTCCCTCTAAATTGTGCGTGACTGGTATTTAGGTCACAGTGACCCAAAAAAAGCTAACTAAAACAGAGAGTGGATGTAGAATATTTCTCTATGATATATGTTTTTTTATCCATTTACTTTAAATTTATATGTACCCTTTTCTTATTGACAACACATAGTTGGATCTTATTTTTTGATTCACTCTTCTAATCTCTGACTTTTAATTGGTATATTTAGATCATTGACTTTCAAAGTGAGTAGTGATATAGCTAAGTTAAGATCTAAAATTTTGGTCTTAGCCTAAAGCCACTCTAAAAATAGCTTATTAATTTGAAAAAAAGTAAATGACTTGTCCAAGTTCACAAGAAGAGAGCAACTACTTAAGTATAGTACTCTTGTTTCCATCCAGCATTTCTCCCATCACACCATACTCTCACTTATCTATCAGTCTTTCTTTCTTTCTTTCTTTCTTTCTTTCTTTCTTTCTTTCTTTCTTTCTTTCTTCTCTCCCGTTCCTTCTTTCCTTTTTTCCTCCCTCCCTTCCTTCCTTCCTTCCTTCCTTCCTTCCTTCCTTCCTTCCTTCCTTCCTTCCTTTCCTTCTCTATATTCTTTTGGTGGTGGAAGTGGAACCCAAGGTCATTCTACCTCTGAGGTACACACCCAGCCCTATGTTATTGCTTATTTTGAAACAAGATCTCACTAAGTTGCTGAGCCTGACTTTAAACCTACAAGTCTCCTGTCTTAGCCTCCTAAGTACTAGAATTATAGGAGTGTGCCACCACACCTGGCTTACTTTAGTTTCTTATCCTGGAAAATTAGGTAAAATATTTATCATGTGCACTTTTCCTTGCAGAATCTGGCTAATTCTTTCATAAGTGAACCACAATTTTCCAGATGCTCCCCTCATTCTATCCTGCTTAATGCTACATGCATTATTCATATTGAGAAAATAGGGATTAGACGTATTTGTATTTCAAGATTTTCCTAAGGCCTCATTTTAATATTTCAGGAGTACACAGTTCAAGTACCCTTTTTCTCTTTTAGGAGCATCTGATATTTCTTCTTAGGTACATGTGGTCTTCAGAAGCTTCAAGTAGATCATTTCCATGCCAAGAGTTGTTCAGTGCCATAAATTTTAATTTCTTGATTATCTGTTTAAGCATAATCTGTATTTCATTAGTATTACTTATTTCTCCCCAGAGAAAGCTACAGACATCTCACATCTGTTTCTCATAGTCTGATATAAATAATGAAGATAAACTGTACGTCTGAAAAGACAGTGTACACTTTCAAAATATTTTCTACTATGGTCTTATCAATTCAAGCTCTCTTTTGTTGGAATTGATATTCTATCTTTTATAATCTCATCTGGAGCAGTAGTGGTGGCAAAAATATTGTGCCTGAGCATTATTTCCTCTCTTCCACCCTAAGCATCTGCAGGCTGTTTATTCTCCATCAGAAAGTTACTATGAATGGGAGTGATTTGAATGGAGCTCACCAGAATTCTTTTAACCAAGATTTGAAGCATAAGTTAACCTCTAACTTAAGACAAAGGCATCATTACACTGAAACTTGAGGAAATGAGCTTATTAGATATCCTATCGCTTATCCTTCTAAACCTAAACATGAAAAATATTTGAAGTCAAGTTAATACAATTATTTTACAAAAACACAAAGTAAAACACATTTAATATAATGTGTTATAACTTTTGAAGAACATGTTCTGCATCATTTCAATGTATGCTTTAAAGTTATAGTTTATAGGAATATGGAGAAAGGGTGAAGAATAAAAGAAAGAGGAGGAAGGAACTTGGTTTTGTTTTTAAATCTTCTCAGAAACCATTGGCTTGGTCATCAAGCACAGGCTTGTGGAACCATTGAAGGGAAACTATTAGGAGGAGGAAAAGATGAGCAGAGAAAGTTCTGATGACTAGCCTTGGGGTGGTTCTTGGAGCTCTGTTTTCTGAGATCAGCAAGTCAGGAGAAAATCACAGGTTGCCTTGGAGAGAGGATAAGCACAGTTGATAAATTTTGGTTTTGCTTTTTCTTTGGCTTGGCTTGTTTTGTGAAGAGAGTCTTGAATGAGGTATGTCATCAGAGGTTGTAGCCAACCTAAAATTCAAGTTGCTTCATTCATTCATTCATTCATTTTTTTCATTCAACAAAATGCCTATTTGCAGAAATGGCAATTCAGCCCAAATCTACAGGATGAGAAGACAGATAAGGGGCAAAAGAAAAGCATCCCAGG
>PVLC010028692.1:0-20791 GCA_004027655.1 Graphiurus murinus
AGGAGGAGGAGGAGGAGGAGGAGGAGGAGGAGGAGGAGGAGGAAGAAGAAGAAGAAGAAGAAGAAGAAGAAGAAGAAGAAGAAGAAGAACCATTAGCCAGGTTTAATTATACAATACACATTGTCAGCTATAGGCACCATATGTATAGTAGATTTCCAACACTTATCTTACATCTCTGAGATTTTGCGCCTGGATCCGGGGTGAGTGCCTCGTACACACCCGGCATGGACTTGGGGCATGGGATGTGCAGCGGGGACCCCAGCAGTGTGTCCATGTCTCTTTGGGATGAGTGAGAAACATTTGTTAATAGGCTTGGAGAAAATGTTGATTTTTAAACTGCCGGTTGGGAGGTCCAGGCATTTTTTCTTTACTAAAACTTGCTGGGTGCTTAGCAGGACCCATAGGAGTCCAGGTTGTGATTTAGGCAGAAGGATGTCTTCATCCAATTCCCAAACTAACTGGGGTGTTTTCTCTCCTCCCCTTCCTCTCCAGTGGTTTCCTCCATCATCAGCACCTCCACTTCCCGCTCCCCTTGTCCCTACCCCCAAGCTGTGCTCTTGAAGGGCTCTGCTGTCACCTGTGGATTAGTGTGGGTTCAAGTCTATGCCTTGTACCTCCCAGGGATAGATTTTATTTTGGGGAGGTACTGGGGATTGAGCCCAGGGGCATTCTACCTCTGAGCTACAACCCCAGCCCTATTTTATTTATTTATTTTTATTGTTTGTGGTATTCCAGCCCTATTTTATTTTTATTTTTGAAACAGGGTCTCACTAGGTTGATGAGTCTCACTACTTGCTTAGACTGTCCTCAAAACCTCGATTCTCCGGTCTCAGCCTCCCAAGTAATTGGGATTATAAACGTGTGCCACTACTCCTGGCTTCTATTTATCTTAACATGAAGGACAGATTTATTTATCAACTATTTGGAATATGTCCCGTTGGTCTTGCTTATATTTCATAACTTGCTTACTCACTGGGAGGAACAAAGCACCTGGAGATTACTCTGAAATCATTCAGATGACGAAGCCAGTCACAGTTTTGCCGAGGAAATCATGGGACCCTGTGAGATGGACCAGTAAGGATTAGCAAACACAGAACCGGGATCTGTATACGGCTGCCTTACGTTGGACAGCTATTGACATGGGGAGTGTGTGTGTAGTCTCCACAATACTACACACTTCTAAAAAGTGCTGTTGTTGTCCCAGCGCCTCATGCACGATTGCACTGCTGGGTCTGAATAAGGCCAGAAAAAGAGGGGTCAAAGCTGCATGTCTTGCAAAACACTCCTGCAGTCCTCTGCTTTTCTATTGTTGTTGTTATTATCATTATTATTGGTATAGGGAATTGGACCCAGGAATAGTCTATCCTCCAAGCTACACCTTCAAACTTTTTTGGGGGGGGTACTGAGGATTGAGTCCAGGGGCATTCTACCTCTGAGCTATCCCCCTTCTCGGCCCCATTTTATTATTGTTATTATTATTGTTATTGTTATTATTATTATTATTATTATTATTGGTACTAGGGATTGAACTCAGGGGCATTCTACCTCTGAGCTACACCCTCAGCCCTATTTTTTTATTCTTTATTTTGAAACAGGGTCTCACTAAGTTGCAGAGGACCTCACTAAGTAGCTGAGGCTGGCCTTGAACCCGGATCCTAGTCTCAGCCTCCCAAATGATGGGGTTACAAGCGTGTGTCACCATGCCCGGCTCCATTTTATTATTTTTTTGAAACAAGGACATGCTAAATTGTTGAGGCTGGCCTCAAACCTGCGATCCTCCTATCTCAGCTTCCCAAGTACTGGGATTACAGGCATGTACCCCTGCGCCCAGCTCTCTGATTTTCTGTTTCAATTGGTGTATGCACTTCTTATTCCTGCCATATGATTCAGCTAAAAACTAAGCAGGATGTTTTTTAGTAGATGTGAAATGATGTTACTTGTTGAAAAAGACTTGCTGGAGAATTCTGTTACCATCTCCCATGCTTTTAAAGGCCTTAGCGTTTCCATGAGTGGGGGTAACGTCCACGCCTAGTCACCTCGTTCGGCCACCAGGTGGCGTCCGCGCACCAGTAAGGCCCGGCTGCGGCGGCGGCGGCTGAAGTCTCAGGGCAGAAAGAGGAACCCAGCAGGTGAAGGAAGCCTTGGACCAGGCGGCAGTGCAGAAGAGAGGCTGAGAATCGGCTTTGGGATCAAATCGCGTACTTCCCATTCCCAGCTCTGCTATCCCCTAGTCCCGTGGCTTTAGATACTTCAGTGTTCACTTTCTTATTGAAAAACAGCGACCTCCTAGCTCGGCTTAGGGTGAGAAATAACCAGAAGGATGCTACTCAGCTCCAAGCACAGCACCCCCCCCAGCCCCCCCCCCCACACTAAGCACACAGTACTCACTGGGGGCCTGGAACATCGCAGAAACTTAAGAATGTGTTCTTTGTTGAAAGGGAAACAAATAAGACCTATATATACAGAGGATCTTTGAACTCGGTTCTCTCTAATATTTCTCGTTTTGTAGAAAAGGGACATGAATCTCCATGTCTCTGGCCTCTGGCATAGCACCTGATCACGGACATTAAGTGTTGAAAGAACACAGTCCTCGGATGTTTTCCATAGCCAGAAGGCTGCGTGGCACTTTAATACTGGCTATTTTGTGTTGTTGGCAACTTTTTGTTTCACTTGGCAGAATTCTGAACATAAAAAGAACGGTGTCTTTTTATTCAATAATATTGCTTGACTAAGATTAAATAGGCGGGTGTGGTGGTGCACACCTGCAATCCTAGTGCTTGGGAGGCTGAGACAGGAGAATCACAGGTTGCGAAGCTCATAATCCAGGGTGACCTTGTAGAATTCATTCATATACCCATTTACCCTAATTATCTAGGTATTATAAGATAGCAGCTGGTGGAAATTATAGACTGGTCTGGGAGCATTTTGAAGGGCATTTATTAAAGGGGCCACAGAGTGGCTTTGAGGGCCGCCGCCCAGTGTGTCCATAACTCTGTGGCTGTCCAGCAGTCTAATAACTGACTTATTGTGAAAAAGAGGGAGGGAGCCGGGCGTGGTGACGCACGCTTGTAATCCCAGCATTCGGGAGGCTGAGACCGGAGGATCCGGGTTCATGGCCAGCCTCAGCTACCTAGTGAGGCACTCCACAACTTAGTGAGACCCTGTGTCAAAATAAAGAATGAAAAATAGGGCTGAGGGTATAGCTCGGAGGTAGAATGCCCCTGGGTTCACTCTCCAATACCGCAAAAAAAAAAAAAGGAAAAAAGAGGGAGGGAAAGGAGCCCAGCCTGGCACAGAGCTTTTGCTTTCTTTCAAACGTGTATAAAAGCAGGGATGCGATTGGCTGCACAGCACGAGCCATTTACAGATCACTTTTTACATTTTAAAATTACTTTTTAAACACTTTAGGTTACTATCAACAATTGAATAGTACTATAGGTTGTAGTCATAATCAGACAGAGAATTGTAAGGAAAACTAGTCTTGACTATAATTTGATTGGCGTGCTCATATGCCATTCATTTTTGTTGTTGTTGTTTGTTTTGCTAATGGGGATTGAGCCCAGGGGCATTCTACCCCCAACGTACATCCCCAACCCTATTTTATTTCTTTATTTTGAAACAGGGTGTTGCTAAGTTGCAGAGGGCCTCACAAGTTGCTGAGGCTGGCCTTGAAACTGTGATCCTCCTGTCTCAGCCTCCCAAGTACTGGGATTACAAGCATGCCCAACCACACTTGCTGAACCCAGGGGCATTCTATCTCCAAGCTATGCCCCTAGCCCAATTTTATTTCTTATTTTGAAACAAGGTCTCACTAAATTGCTAAGGTTGGCTGCAAATCTGCAATTCTCCTCTCAGCCTCCCAAGTACTGGGATTACAGGTGTGCATCACTATGCCCGGCAGGCCATTCATTTTGAATAAAAGCTGGGTTTAAGAAAGATACTTACATTCCTTCCAAAATAAATAGGTAACAATCTTGATATTTCTTTTTTTTTTTTTTTTTTTTTTTTTTTCCGGTACTGGGGATTGAACTCAGGGGCATTCTACCTCCGAGCTACACCCCCAGCCCTATTTTTTTTTTATTCTTTATTTTGAAACCGAGTCTCACTAAGTTGCGGAGGGCCTCACTAGGTAGCTGAGGCTGGTTGCGAACCCGGATCCTCCGGACTCAGTCTCCCGAATGCTGGGATTAGAAGCGTGCGCCACCACGCCCGGCTCTACTATCTTGATATTTCAAGATGGTCACTTACTCAGTTATAATCAATGAAGTACCTCCTTGACACTCTTGTCTACCTAGGAGGCAATAGAAAAATGGTCAAATTATAGTAATTTAGAGCCGGGCACAGTGGTGCACACCTGCATTCCCAGTACTTGGGAGGCTGAGACAGGAATATTGCAAGTTGGAGGTCAGCCTCAGCAACTTAGTGAGATCCTGTTTCAAAATAAAAAGCATGGGAGTGTAACTCAGAAGTAGAATGCCCCTGGGTTCAATTCATAGTTAAGTCTGGGGTGGTGGCACATGCTTGTAATCCCAGTACTTGGGAAGCTGAGACAGCAAGATCTCAGATTCCTGGCCAGCCTCAGCTACTTAGTAAGACCCTCCGCAACTTAGTGAGACCCTGTTTCAAAAATAAAGAATAAAAAGTAGGGCTGGGGGTGTATCTCGGAGGTAGAATGCCCCTGGGTTCAATTCTCAATATTGGAAAAAAAAAAGTTATAGTCACTTAAGTAGGAAGAAAAGAAAATAGGCCCCCTGTACCTCAACATCACTTCCAGGTACCTCTGGACTTTGAGATTACCCAGGGGTCAGGGCACAGGTGGATGCAGAGAACTCCACGCTGTCCTGTCCTAGGGTCTAGGACAACCCCAAGGCCCCTGCTGGGGGGAGGGGGTCCCCCTGAGAACTGCTTCCTCCCTTTTCAAACCCAGCACACCTAGACCTCCCTCCAAAGGTCCTGATCCCAATGGAAACCATACCTGTAACGCACAGCCACACGTCTGTGTGCGTTGCATACCAAAAAAAAAAAAATTTTTTTAAAACGCTAACTAAGCCGGGTGTGGTGGTGCACGCTTGTAATCCCAGTACTTGAGAGGCTGAGTCTGGAGGATACAGGTTCGTGGCCAGCCTCAGCTACTTAGTGAGGAATAACCTATTGCTCCTAAGTCTTGGCAAGTTAGTGAGACCCTGTTTCAAAATAAAGAATAAAAAATAGACCTGGGGGTGTAGTAGCTCAGTAGCTCAGTACTGGGTTCCAGCCCCAGTACTGAAAAAAAAAAAAAAAAAAAGAGAGAGAGAAATGCTAACTCCTTAGTAACCTAATTAGGAATTACTGAACAAAACACAACTCTATCAAATGTTTCATTTCTGCCTTCTGATCACATGTTCTAAATAGTGATATTATGGTAAGCTCTTCAAATTCCTGCAAAAACAAATCTCTCAGGGTTTTCAAATCCTCTTTCACTAATCGCTAAACAAGTCTTTTTAGGAGGCTCTGGAATTCTGCAGGCCAAAGATGACAATGCACCCTTCTGTGGTGACAGGGGAGGGCGGGGTGGAGTCAAGAAGGAGTTTTTAGGTAGAAACTTTTGGACTTGGAAATGGGCCGGGGGAGAAGCTGAGAGAGTATGTCCATGGTAGTAAGTACAGAGCTTTAGGAATGCAGGTGTGGGTATCCGGAAGCCCCCTTGCTGACAGGAGGAGGGGAGGTGGAGCACTTCATGGGGAGGAGAGGAGGACTCCGCTTTGATCCCAGGAGACTGAGACACCGGCGGCGGTCCCTCCCGCAGGTGCATCGGATGACCTGGTGTGTATAAATGCCCCCGTGCATATAAATGCTCAGAGTTCAGAAAAGATGCCAAGACTTCTCAAGCGAGTGAGCAGAGAGACAAGAGAGAACTAGGAGAGGGTCTTGCAAAGGAAGCCAGGAGGAGAGAGCATTTCCAGGAATGCTGTAGAAGGAAAACACCACACTGAATGTTGCAAAGGGACCAGATACAGCCATGCCTCGCTTGGTGACAGGGATACTCAGGAGAACCGGCGACATTAGGCAATTTTGTCATCATGTGAACACCATCACGTGTTTAGACAAACCTGATGCCGTAGCCCGCTACACATCTCGGCTCTAAGGAATAACCTATTGCTTCTGGTCTGTAACTCTCCACAGCAAAGCCGGGCGTGGTGGCGCTCGCTTGTAATCCCAGCATTTGGGAGGCTGAGACCGTAGGATCCGGGTTTTCGGCCAGCCTCAGCTACCTAGTGAGGCACTCTGCAACTTAGTGAGACGCTGTTTCAAAATTAAAGATAAAAAAAAAAAAAAATAGGGCCGGGCGTGGTGGCGCACGCTTGTAATCCCAGCATTCAGGAGGCTGAGACTGGAGGATCCGGGTTTTCGGCCAGCCTCAGCTACCTAGTGAGGCACTCCGCAACTTAGTGAGACTCGGTTTCAAAATAAAGAATAAAAAATAGGGCTGGGGGTGTAGCTCGGAGGTAGAATGCCCCTGAGTTCAATCCCCAGTACCGCAAAAAAAAAAAAAAAAAAAAAAAGGGCTGGTGTTATAGCTCAGAGGTAGAATGCCCCTGAGCTCAATCCCCAATACCGCCAAAAAAAAAAAAAAAAAATTGAAAAGGGCTGGCCACCAATTAAAAAATAATAATAATAAAAATAAATAAATAAAAAGGGCCAGGGGTGTAGCTCAGAGGTAGAACACCCCAGTACCACTCAAACACAACACAACAAATAACAACAAAAAACAATACGGGTACTCTACACTTAAAAATTGTTGAGTCTAAGTTTATATTAGGTGGTTTTTAATTACAATTTAAAAAGCTATGGAGCCTGGCGTGGTGGCCCATGACTATAATCCCAGTACTTGGGAGGCTGAGATAGGAGGATCAAAGGTTTGAGGACAGCCTCAGCAAGGAGTGAGACTCTCATCAACTTAGCGAGACCCTGTTTCCAAATAAGAAATAAAATCGGACTGGAGGTGTAGCTCAAAGATAGAATGCCTCTGGGTTCAATCCCCAGTAACTAACACACACACACGCACACACATTAAATTAAAAAAATAAAAGCCTATCGAGGTTCATGCTACCACCTTGGTGGTGACATTATGCTAAGCGAAATAAGCCAGACATGATCCTGCCTATATGAGGTTGTTGCAGGAGAGAGCTCCCCACAAGCCTAGTCTCAGAGACAAAAGAAAACTCCGGAGGCCAAAAGTAGGATAAGCAGGTCTTCCTTTAATCAGCAGCTGATGACCCAGACCTGGTAATTTCCCACTTTCTAGATTCCAACCCTTATATACAGTTGGTAACTTAACTTTGAGAAGAAGGGAAAAGAGAAAACGGGAGATTTATTACATTTTTACCTACCAGTAGCGTGATACCAAAAGCAGAAAGAGCACTTTAACTCAAGGCCCTGTCTTTAGGCCTGACCGGGCTGGTGCAGCCTTGTTTAGGTTTAGAGATGACCCCTGCCGTTCCTGTCTCTGGCTTGCATAAGGGAGGGACTGGCCTCATTGATTTGCAAGCCCTCTCTGTTTCCGTTCTCTGCTAATTGTCAGCACACTGGCAGCTAGGGGAGGGAGCTGGAATTCCTTTTTCTTCTATCCTATGTTTAAATTCTTTTTTTTTTTTTTTTTTTTTTGCAATACTGGGGATTGAACTCAGGGGCATTCTACCTCTGAGCTATATTCTCAGCCCTATTTTTTATTCTTTATTTTGAAACCGGGTCTCACTAAGTTGCAGAGTGCCTCACTAGGTAGCTGAGGCTGGCTGCGAACCCGGATCCTCCGGTCTCAGCCTCCCGAATGCTGGGATTACAAGCGTGCGCCACCACGCCCGGCCCTAAGTTTAAATTCTTAACTAGTAATATTTTCATGGTTCTGACTATTCTTTCCCATATCAAAGTACCTAGAGTAATCAATTGCATAGAAACAGAAAGCAGAACAGTGGTTACCAGGGACTGGGGGAGAGAGAATGGGGAGGTAAGGGCAGGGAGCTTCAGTCGGGAAAGATGAAAAAGTTCTGGAGATGAACAAATGAATGGTGGTGATTACACAAAACTGTGAATGTACTTAATACCATGAAACATGCACTTAAAAATGGAAAAAATGTTATGTATATTTTACTACAATTTTTTTTTCTTTTGGTACTGGGGATTGAATCCAGGGGCATTCTCCCTCTGCGCTAAACCCCCAGCCCTATTTTTTATTTTGAAACAGGGTCTTGCTAAGTTGCTCAGGGTCTTACTAAATTGCTGAGGCTGGCCTCAAACCTGAGATACTCCTGTCTCAGTTTCCCGAGTATTGGAATTACAGACGTATGCCACCATGTCCTAAAAACTGCATTTTTTTTTTTAAAAGAAAAAATAAACTGGGTGTGGTGGTGCATGCTTGTAATACCAGTACTTGGGAGACTGAGACAGGAGGATTGCAGGTTTAAAGCCAGCCTCAGCAACTTAGTGAGGCTCTCAGAAACTTAGTGAGACCCTGTTTCAAAATAAAATATAAAATAGGTCTTGGGGTATAGCCTGGAGGTAGAAGACCCTTGGGCTCCATCCCCAGTACCACACAAAATAATAATAAAAATAAATAAATAAATAAATAAATTAATTAATTAAAACACACACATTGGCAGAGTTTCTCTAGAAACCTGGCTCTGCTGATTTATAGATAGAGAAAATAGCAAACAACAGGAAGAAAACAAGCTGAAACCTTTCTCCCCTTGGGTTCGTCTAAATCATACCTGTGTCCTGAAGTTGATTGTCCTTAGTTTATTCATTTCAAGCTAGGAGGCTTCCAGGCCCAAGGAGAAGACCAGCACTAAAACCAAAAGTATACCAAAGAAATGACTGAGAACCAGCTTGAGCTGGGTGTGGTGGCGCTCACCTGAAATCCCAGTACTTGGGAGACTGAGACAGGAGGATTGCAGGTTCCAGGCCAGCCTCAGCAACTTAGTGAGGCCCTCAGCAAGGTGAGACCATGTTTCAAAATAAAATAAAATTGGACTGGTGGTGTAGCTTGGAGGTAAAAGGCCCCTAGGTTGAATCTCCATGGAAATAAAAAAAAAAAAATAGTGCTGGGGATGTAGCTCAGAGATAGAACAGCCCTGGGTTCAATCCTCAGTACTGGAGAAAAAAAAAAAGAAAGAAAGAAAAAACAAAAAGAGGACGAGCTTTTTCTTTGCTTTGCAAAGACATCTATTTATTTATTTATTTATTCTCTTTTATGGGAATGCTTGCCAAGTAATAAAATAAAGAGCAGGTAATTAAGAACTGGTGGTGTTAACAAGCCTTTTCTGTTTTCATTCATAATAACACAGCTTCCAATTTCCACATGGAAAATAGGTCTTGATTTCAATGATAAACCCAGAACACGGAGAGGGTGGATTTAATTGAAGATTCCCTTGGCCTTTGCCCAAGTTGGCAGGGTGTAGGGACCTCTCTTGGAGAACTCAGATTAGACCAAGAGCTGGCCAGGGAAGGGGAGCCAGTGGGTCAGTGAGGTCACAAGGGGACCTGTCAGAGGCATTGCTGGTGGGTGCAGCAAAGTTCTCCCAGAACTGGAAAGGAGTGGAGGTCCCCCCAGACCTCACCACGGGCGATGTCTAACTTGGGGATGCGCCTCTATGCAGGTATTTATGACCACCCTTTTCTTACAGAGACACAGCAACTCCCTGCTTGCCTGTCTCAGAAAGGCCAGCCAGGAGAAGGCTCACCTACATAACCAGGCCTATATAACCAGACATACATAACCAGACCTGCACAACCAGGCCTGCATGACCAGGCCTGCATAACCAGTCCCCTAAAGTCTGTATGGGCTCATTCCTGAAAGATGGAGATGATCATGAAAGGATTTTGCCCAAGAGTTCTAGGGTCTCCCAGCACCCCCCACCACCACCACCACCATCACCTTCAACCTTCTATTCTTTTATTCTGTCTGCCTTTGGGCTTTCCCTTCAAGTGCATTCAGATGTCCCCAGAGTTCTAGTTCAGAGTCAAAGTCATTCTTAACAGAACTTGCATGTTTTTTTTGTTTTGTTTTGGTTACTGGGGATTGAATCCAGAGGCACTCTACTCTTGAGCTATAACCCAGCTCTATTTTATTTTTTATTTTGAAACAGGGTCTCACTAGGTTACCGAGAGTCTTGCTAAGTTGTCCAGGAAGGCCTCGAACCTGCGATCCTCCTGTCTCAGCCTCCCAGGTACTGGGATTATAGGTGTGCGCCACCGTGCCTGGCTTATATGTTGTTTAAAGGCATATCCTATAATATTTGAGCAGCTAGCCACACAGAGAGAGAGAGAATGTAGAAATGAGGAGGGTCTGAGGGACGGATTCGTTACTTCCCTGCTTTCAAACTGAGGTACAGTGCATAGCTCATGTGACAAAGACAAACGTCCTATAGCATTTCCACCAGAAACCCTCCCTCACCTGGAACAGGTAGGAAAGGTCACCCTGGGTGGCGGAACACCTCCAAATGGGGGCCTCTCCCCCCACTGCAGGCCTGCCTAGGTTTCTTCCCCCTGCAAAGATATTTCTAATGGTTTGATTCCCGTTGTTGAGTAGAAAGCTGTCTGATTAAGCTACTACATAATAATGACAAAAGAAAAGGAGTGGTATCAAGATAAGACTGGGGTTATTTATCCAGTGTTTCAAAGAGAAGGAAAGAATCTTTCCAGAAACTCCTGTAAAATTCCAAGGAGAAGCAGGTGCGGTGGCATCCACGGATCCCGGGTACTCTGGAGGCTGACCCTGGAGGATCGCAAGTGTGAGGTCAGCCTTAGCAACTTAGAGACCCTGTGTCAAAATTTTAAAAATAAACAAAGAATGGTTGGGGATATAGCTCAGGGGTAGAGAGAACCTGTATTCAATCTCTAGCGCTGAAAAAAAAATTCAAAATGCATTATTAAGCTGATGGCTTACAGAGGCTTAGAGAAGGAAGCAGTGATCATTGCGACAGGCTACTGGGTTCAATGAGCACAGAAAGTCCTGACAAATTAATTACATTTGCTTGAAAAGATTGATGGACCATGGTATCGAGAGCCTATATTAAGATTTCAAGCCCCACATGGGGGTGCATGACTGTAATCCCAGTGTTTGGGAGGCTGAGACAGGAAGATTGCAGGTTCAAGGACAGTTTCAGCAATTTAGTGAGACCCTGTTTCAAAATAAAAATTAAAATAGGGCTGGGGATGTAGCTCCAAGGTAGGATGCCTCTGGGTTCAATCCCCAGTAAAACACACACACACACATACACACACACACACACACACACACACATACACACACACACACACACACACACACACACACACACACACACACACACTTTAGCAGGAGCCGGGTGTGGTGGTGCATACCTGCAATCCCAGTTCTTGGGAGGCTTAGGCAAGAGGATCACAGGCTCCTGGCCAGCCCCATTCAGCAAGTTAGCAAGACCCTATTTCAAATAGTACACAACAAACAAAAAAGAGTTTTAGCAGGTGTCTGACAAGTTTCTCAAGATACCCTTGAGAATAAAGTATTGAATATAGATAGAAATAGCATTGGTTTCCACCTATGTTAGCTCCAAGATGACTGGATGATGTTAAGATGATCGTTAAGTGTGATAATGGTGCTGTGTGTTCTTTTGTTAAGTTTTATTTCTTAGAGATGCACAATGTATCTGGCGTTTGTGTTAAGTAGTGGAATCACCCCAGCAAAAGTAGGGTGTTTAAAAAAAAGATGGACAAGCCAGGTGTGGTGTGGTACACACCTATAAACCCAGTACTTAAGAGGCTGAGACAAGAGGATCATAGGTACAAAGTCAGCCTCAGCAGCTTAGTAAGACCCTCAGCAACTTAGTGAGACTCTGTTTCCAAATAAAAAATGAAATAGGAAAAAGGGCTGGCAGTATAGCTCTGAGATAAAATGCCCCTAGATTCAATCCCCAATACCACCAAAAAAAAAAAAAAAAAAAAAAGGACAAAATGCTAATAGTTGTTGCAGCTTGTACCTTGGAAATTTACTGTATTTTTTGCTATGTTTGAGAACTCCCATAATAAATAAAATTAACAGATACTTCCCGCCAGGCGTGGTGGTGCACGCTTGTAATCCCAGTTCTTGGGAGGCTGAGACCAGATTTTCTGAGTTTGCAGCCAGCCTCAGCTACTTAGTGAGGCACTCCGCAACTTAGTGAGACCCTGTTTCAAAATAAAGAATAAAAAATAGGACTGGGGGTGTAGCTGGGATGTAGAATGCCTCTGAGTTCAATTCCCAGTACAGCAAAAAAAAAAAAAAAAGATACTTCCCATGATAGGTTATGAACAAAAAACTGAAATAATTTCCCTATGTAATATGATTGTGTCCATGCCAAATTTCTAAAATTTCTTGACTTGATCATTTCCAAATGGAACACTTTTTTTTTTGGCGGTACTGGGGACTGAACCCAGGGGCATTCTACCTCCCTCCTCCGAGCTACACTCTCAGTCCTACATTTTATTCTTTTATTTTTGAGACAGGGATCCTCTGGTCTCAGCCTCCCAAGTATTGGGATTACAAGCGTGCACCACAACACCCGGCTCTCCAAATGGAACACTTTTATTGACCATTATTGCTTCCTGGATCCTACGTTTTCCTTTTGGATCTATTTATTTTTCCTATCATAGTATGTTTGTTGTTCTATTTACTGCCAAAAAATATATATTTGTAAGTATATCCAAGTAATGATAAGCCTTCTCTCTATAAAGAGTTTCATCCCAGATGTGATGATACACACCTGTAATCCCAGTATTTGGGATGCTGAGACAGGATAATCACAGTTTCCAGACTCTGGAGTTTTATTGCTTTTGGTAGTACTGGGGATTGAACCCAGGGGCATTCTATCTCCAAGCTACACCCCCGGCCCTATTTTATATTAATTAATTATTTTATTTATTTACTTATTTACTTATTTTGTGGTACTGGGGTTGGAACCCAGGGGCCATCTTCCTCTGAGCTACACCCCCTGCCCCTATTTTATTTTATTTTTCTTATTTTGAAACAGGTTCTCACTAAGTTGCTGAGAGTCTCACTTAGTTGCTGAGGCTGGCTTCAAGCCTACGATCCTCCTGTCTCAACCTCCCAAGCATGCACCACTGTACCCGGCTGGTTCCCTTTAATAGGGTAAGGAATTTCTCTTCTGTACTGTCCAGTTTGGGGTGGGTGGGAAGACTTCAGTGTGGATTGCTATTGAATGTAATCAAATGACTTTACAATCTTATCAATAGAATCCTGTAGCTTTTTCTTCTTAAATCTTTTTTATGATAAATAACATCATTTTCTTGTAATCCCAGCAGTTGGGAGCTGAGACAGGAGGATCACAGGTTCACAGCCAGCCTTAGTAATTTAATGAGACCTGTTTTGAAATAAAGAATAAAATAGGGCTGGTAGTAGGGGGGACGTATAGCTCAGAGGGAGAATGTCCCTGGGTTCCATCCTCTGTACCATTAAATAAATAAATAAATAAATAAATAAATAAATAAATAAATAAATAAATAATTTTCTGGAGTCAAAGGGGGAAAAGAACACAACAATTTCATTTTTGTTTTGTTTTGTTTTTGCAGTACTGAGAATTGAACCCAGGGGCATTCTACCTCGAGCTACACCCCCAGCTCTATTTTTATTCTTTATTTTAAAACAGGGTCTCACTAGGTTGCCGAGGGCCTCATTAAGTAGCTGAGGCTGGCTGCGAACCTGCGATCCTCCTGTCTCAGCCTCCCAAGTACTGAAATTACAAGCGTGTGCCACCACACCCAGCTACAATTTCATTTAATTTGGATCTTTTCTAGAATCAGGCCACACTTCATCTGATAAATATAAGAGTTCCAGTGAGCCGAAAATAGGCTGATTTTATAGACCAAGAAGGGCTGAAGAAAGCAGAAGCAAGGACTGAAAAGCTGACCAATCCTTTCAAAGCTGCTTTGCTTCTGGGGGAGGAGAAGGAGCCCGGACAATGGAAAATAACTGGAAAATAACTGATTAGTTAACATCGGGTTACTTCAGGTTACCCTTTTGAGGATTAAGGCAGAGGGAATTTTACGATGCTAATTAAAACTAGCCAGTGTGGGAAATTGGCCTGTTATCTCACTAATCCTGATTTCTCAGAAGGTCAGCTAAAGGAGCATGACTCCATTTTGATTTTTAGCCTGGTCTGGTTGGAGCTCAGGACGGGAGCTTGGTTCAACGAAGACCTCCTGGAATTAATTAATTAATTAATTAATTTATTTATTTATTTTTGGTGTTGGGGAGCAAAAACATGCTCAGTTCGTGCTCCGCCCCGAGCTCCACCCCCGGCCCTGGCCTTGTATAATTATATTTATTCAACACTGGTACTAAATCATCTTTGAATTGTTAAAGAAAACTCATTGTATGTTATTGAAGTATAGTGTTGGATTTCGCTTGCATTCAATTATTTTACGGTGTTCTATTATGGTGTTTTAAAATATCTCCTTTTGCCAGGTATGTGGTACATGCCTGGAATCCCTGTACCTGGAAGGTTGAGACAGCAGAATTGCAGGTTTAGGGCCAACTTCAGTAAACTCAAAACCTTGTTTCAAAATAAAATTAAGCCAGGCATGGTGATGTACCCTTGGAATCTCAGGACCTGGGAGGCTGAGACTGGAGGATCGCTGGTTTGCCGCCAGCTTCAGCTACTTAGTGAGGCCCTCTGTAACTTAGTGAGACCGTGTTCCAAAATGAAAAATAAAAAATAGGACTGGGGGTGTAGCTCAGAGGTATAGTGTCCCTGGGTTCAATCTCTAGTACCAAAATAAATAAACAAATAAACAAACAAACAAACAAGTAAATATAAAATAGGGCTGGGGATATAGCTCAGAGGGAGGATATCCTTGGGTTCAATCTTCAACCTCCCCCAAAATTAAAATACATCTTTTTGAGGGGCACAGAGGTGCATGTCTGTAATCCCAGTGCTTGGGAGATAAATATGAGGCCATCGTGCAGTAAATTAGTGAGACCTTGTTTCAAAATTAAAAATAGAATAGGGCTGAGGGTATAGTTCAAAGGTAGAATGCCCCTGGGTTCAGACGTTAGGAACTCTCTCTCTCTCTCTCTCTCTCTCTCTCTCTCTCCCTCTCTCTCTCTCTCTCTCTCTCTTTCTCTCTCTCTTCTCTCTCTCCTCTCTCTTCAATCTTAAATTAAAAATTTTTTGTCTTCTCTCTCTTTCTGTTTCTTTTCTTGATTAATTTTGCCAGCTAGAATCAGCTTTGGTTTCCCCATACATGTTTTGGGGGTTATTCTTTTGTAATTTATTAGCTTATTTATTCATAATATTGACAAATAAAAATGAATATTTCCAAGATGAAGAACATGATTTGTGTGTACATTGTAAATAATTACCATAATCAAAGTGACTAACACAGCCTCACCACACTTAGCGCAGTTGATTTTAATTTTTATATTCTGTATCATTAGGGCTTCAACTTATGGATTTGTGTGGGAGAAGAGCACAGACATTCAGTCTGTAATTTTGTTGTTGTTTTGTTTTATTCTAGAATGCTGGTGGTCAAGCCCAGGACCTCACACATGCTGGGCAAGCTCTCTACCACGGAGCCATAGCCCTCTGCCTAAAATATTTAATATTATTATTCCAACTTTATTTGGGGAAATATTTTCTTTTTTTTTTGGCGGTACTGGGGATTGAACTCAGGGGCATTCTACCTCCGAGCTATACCCCCAGCCCTATTTTTTTTTTTTTTTTTTTGCGGTACTGGGGATTGAACTCAGGGGCATTCTACCTCTGAGCTATACCCCCGGCCCTATTTTTTATTCTTTATTTTGAAACCGAGTCTCACTAAGTTGCGGAGTGCCTCACTAGGTAGCTGAGGCTGGTTGCGAACCCGGATCCTCCGGTCTCAGCCTCCCGAATGCTGGGATTACAAGCGTGCGCCACCACGTCCGGCTGGGGAAATATTTTCGTGGAACATCATTTTGCTTTAAACTTTTTAATTTCATTATATTTTGTGTGGATTTCTTATAAATAGCATATTTTTAGATAGTATTTTCTTTCATTTTGAAATTTTAAGACCAATGAATATGATAATATAGTATATAAATACATACGTAGTAAACACCATGTATAATGTTTAATATTTATCATATTTAAATAGTTTAAAACTCTAAGCTGGGTGTGGCAGCACATAATTTATAATCCCTAAGAGGCTGAGACAAGAGGATTGCAGGTTTGAGGCCAGTCTTAGAAACTTAGTGAACCCGGTTTCCAAGATAAAAAATAAAAAGGGCTGGGGGTATAGCCTAGAGGTAGAACGCCCCTGGTTTCAAACCCTAGTACCAATAATAACAATAATGATAACAATAGCCAGGCACAGTGATGCACAGCTGTAATCCCAGTACTTGGGAGGCTGAGACAGGAGGATTGCAGGTTCGAGGACAGTCTCAGCAAGTAGTGAGACTCTCATCAACTAGCAAGACCCTGTTTAAAAAATGAGCTGGAAAGTAGTTCAGAGGTAGAGTGCCCCTGAGTTTAATTCCCAGTAGCACACATACAAAAATAATAATGATAATAATAATAATAACAACAATAATGATAATAATACTACCCTATATGTATGTAGTATTTTCTGTTTATCCTAATTTATTGTTACTTTAAAATCATGTTTGAGCTGGACATGGTGGCGCATGCTTGTAATCCCAGCATTTGGGAGGCTGAGACTGGAGGATCTGGGTTCGCAGCCAGCCTCAGCTGCTTAGTGAGGCCCTCTGCAATTTAGTGAGACCCTATTTCAAAATAAAGAATATAAAATAGGGCTGGGAATATAGCTCGGAGGTAGAATGCCCCCGGGTTCCATATTCAGTACAGCCAAAAAAAAAAAAAAAAAAAAAAAAAAAAAAAAAAAAATATATATATATATATATATATATATATATATATATATATAATAAAATCATGTTTGAGCTGGGCGTGGTGGTGCACACTTGTAATCCCAGTACCTGGGAGGCTGAGGCTGGAGGATCCAGGTTTGCAGCCAGCCTCAGCTATTTAGTGAGGCCCTCCACAACTTAGTGAGACCCTGTTTCAAAATAAAGAATAAAAAATAGGACTGGGGGTGTAGCCCAGAGGTAGAATGCTCCTGGGTTCAATCCCCAGTACTACAAAAATAAATAAATAAATTAATTAATTAATAAAATAAAACCTAGAGAGGGCCTTCACCCAGAGAGGGCCTTCTCTGCTCTTTGCCCTGTGCTTTACCCTGTGCCTCTCTTCCATATGGCTGCACCTGAGTCATATCCTTATACAATAAACCTGTAAGTGTAAGTAAATGTTTTCTCGAGTTTTAAGAGTCATTCTAGCAAATTGTCAAACCTGAGGAAAGGTTCATGGAAACTCCTGATTTGCAGCCAAAAGTCACAGAGGCCGGGTATGATGGTGCACACCTATAGTCCCAGTACTTGGGGGGGCTGAAACTGGAGGATTGCCAGTTTAAGGACAGCCTCAGCAACTTAGCAAGACCAGCAGCAACTTAGTGAGACCTTGTTTCGAGATTTAAAAAAAAAAAAAAAAAAAAGGAAAAGAAAAGGGCTGGGGGTGTAGCTCAGAGGTAGAATGCCCCTGGTTTCAATCTCCAATATCAAGAAAAAAAAAAAAGTCACAGACACTTGGATTTGTGATTGACATCTGAAGAGGAGTGTTGGTCTTATGGGACTGGGCCTTTAGCTTGTGGGGTGTGATGTTAACTCCGGGTAGACAGTGTCAGAATGACATTGCAGAACACCCCACTAGTGCTGGAGAGTTGGTTGGTGTGGGAATAACCTCCCCGTCCCACCCTGCACAAACACATTTGGTTTCTGAGTATTGAGTGAGTATAGAAAAACAATTTGTTTGGTTCCCCCCCCTCCCCATTTTAGGTTATGAGCTTTATGAAAGTAAAACTTTAGAGACTAAGGGATCGTTGAAATAAAAGGGCTTGTTGGGTCATTACAGACGCTAGCCAGAGGAAGGACTGAGTCCTGGGACAAGTTCTCACAAGCCGGGCCAGGTAGCAGCTGGAAAATGCCCACCTGTTACGGTTGCAACGGCGTTGGGGGCTCTTTTCCTCAATTCAAAGAAAATAAATTGAATCAAGAATTAAAATAATAGACGGCTTGGTTGCAGCATTAAAAAACTTTATTGCAAAGTCAGTAGGAAATAGAAAGGGAAGAGAAGAAAAGCAGCGTGCCTGGCAGACATGCTGGAGAGCCTGAAAGTGGAACTCTGCACCCCTCTCCCCCCAGACCCCAGTCTTTAAATACAGTCTTCTCATTGGCATGTTCTTTTTGGCGTTACCAAGGCAATGGGCTAGTAACATTCCTTAGCCAGGTGGTGCCTCCTTGTCTCTGGACAGTGTGCTTACTGAGTGCAGGGGTCAGTTATTTACCTTGCTTTTACCCCTATTGTGTTGGCTTGCATTGGTTGCTCTTCAACTATGGATGCTTTGAAACTGCATATGGAGTTTACCTTTTGGGTCCCAAAGAACAGGAGGGAAATAGAGGACAAATTACAGCCAGTGTAGCTGTGGATGAGCTCTAAGAGCAAGGCTTAAGGCTCTTGTATCTTTACTATGGGTAAACATTAGGACAAAGGGCAGAGGGCAAAGTAGCCGCTTCTCCCTGCCTGAGTGCTTGCACAGCACCCAGACCCTGATTGCTTTTAACATTTTGGAAATTAATACTACAGCAATTTTCCAATACCATCCCGTCACGCACCGGGCCGGAGCTAAAAACGTTTTTAATAAGTGTTAAAGCCCTGTAACCTGACTTGGCTGTAGATAAGAGGGAGGCATGTGTGGACGGGAGTGCTTTGGGACAGGAGAACAGTCAATAAGGACAAGTAGAACCGGGCGTGGTGGCTCTAATTCTGTTACTCGGGTGGCTGAGACCAGAGGATCACAGGTTTGAGGCCAGCCTCAGGTATGTAGTGAGACCCTCAGCAACTTAGCTATAAAACAAGCACATGGGCTAGTGGGCTAGGGATGGAGCTCATTGGTAGGAAGCATTCCTAACCATGTGGGAGGCCCTGGGTTCAATCCCCAGTACCTAAGTAAATAAATAAGAAGTACTTGTTGCTTCTGGATTGCACCAGCCTAAAAGTTGATGGGCAAAAAGGGTAAAGTGGCCCTGGTAGTTAGCCCATGAGATTTAAGTCAAGGTTTCAAACATCATAGTCTTTTTGTTGGTTTTGCCAGCAGCTGATAACTGATTAACTTACTTTATTTCTTCTCTCTCTTCCTTCTGGCCTTTGTAATCAAATTTAGGACACCCTAGAATTTTTTTTTCTTATTAGCTGTATTTATAACATGAATTAATTGTGTGTGTGTGTGTGTGTGTGTGTGTGTGTGTGTGTGTCTAGTGCTGAGGATCACACCCAGAGCCGGACACATGCTAGGCAAGCATTCTACCACTGAGCTGCAGTCATAGCCCACGATCTAACTTTTGTTTAGAATTTTTAGCTCATTGCCTGAGATAGAGTATGGGAGTGTACATACATATTGGGGGAGTCTTTGTTGGTTAATTTTGGGAGGTACTTCCTCGAGAAATGACTTGAGCATAACAGGTGAATACAGCATTTATCATAAAAATAAATAAATTAATTAATTAATTAATTAAAAAACCCAACCACGCCAAAACAAAACAAAAGCAAAAACGTTTCAACCAACAAACTCAATCTCACCAAAACCATGTAGGTTTCTCCATGTTTAAACATTGCTCAGAAGCTGGGCGTGGTGGCGCACGCTTGTAATCCCTGCATTCGGGAGGCTGAGACCGGAGGATCCGGGTTCCCGGTCAGCCTCAGCTACCTAGTGAGGCACTCCACAACTTAGTGAGACTCGGTTTCAAAAGAGAGATCCTCAATAAGCAAAGAAGTTGGTTTAATTGTAGTGGACGCATGGGGCAGAGGGACACCCTAAAGCACATGATGTACCTACACAATCATAACAAGGTCACTCAATGAAGTGAACCTTAGGGGGAGGGAGGGGGAGGGAACGGGAATGGGGAGGGAATCGGGGAAAGGGTCAAATGAGAATTGTGTGCAAATATGTTGTTAACAATTTGTACTTAACAAAGATGTATGCTATATTGCACGAATTACTACAATAAAAATTAAAAAATTAAAAAAAAAAATAAAGAATAAACATTGCTCAGAGACATGTAAATGTGGGTGTCAAGATGTCATTTACAGTGACATCTTGTTCACGGATGCCGGATTTCATTTTTTCTTGTATCCTTCCTACCTAACATGGAAGTGTTGGGGGGGTCAGGGCATGGGGAAAGAGTGGGATTTCGAGGTTTTTAGAAAGGAAATAGATTTGATGAAATCAAGAGAGAAGAGAGAGGCATGTCAAAGTCAACTACTTTGGGTTATTTATTCATTTTCCAGTGCTGGGAATCTAAACCCCGGGCCTTGCACATGCCAGGTAAGTACTCTACCACTGAGCTACATCCCCAGCCCAGTGCTAACCACTTAGAATCTCAGCTAAAAAGACAGATCAAGAGAGACTTGTCAAGACGTCCTCCGGTTTATTGGTGGGCAGAACTGGTCCAGGAGTTTGAGATGGCTAGATGAAGGAGGGGGACAGGCAACATCCCCCAAGGTGTAAACTTTGGGAAGTACAAAAGCCACCATGGCTTCACCATCTGGCAAGAGAACTCTCTGTCCTTGTCGGGGTTCCCGTAGGTATCCTGGAGTTTAGGGATCCTCAAATGCCCGGTGCGAGGACCTGCTTTGGAAGCATGCTCCCAGAATTATTCCTCCAGCACCAA
>PVLC010028693.1:0-20806 GCA_004027655.1 Graphiurus murinus
AACTGAGGTACACAGTTGGTAGAATACCTGTGTAGCATGCACAAAGCCTGTAATCTTTTTTCTTTTTATTTTTTAATTATATTGATCCAAATGTTCAAAAAGAGTGTGGTAGTACATTTATTTTTATATGCTTTTATTGGTCTCACATCATATTACTTTTGTTTTAAAACTGAGTTGCTCACATTCCTAATTAAGAAATAATCTTGGAGAGCCGGGGGTGGTGGCGCACACTTGTGATCCCTGCATTCGGGAGGCTGAGACCAGAGGATCCGGGTTCGCGGCCAGCCTCAGCTACCTAGGGAGGCACTCTGCAACTTAGTGAGACTCGGTTTCAAAATAAAGAATAAAAAATAGGGCTGGGGGTGTAGCTCGGAGGTAGAATGCCCCTGAATTCAATCCCCAGTACCAAAAGAAAGAAAGAAAGAATCTTGGAGAAATTAATGAAAAATTTTCTCAGGATCTTTAAAATTTTTATTGTTTGGAGAAAAATGAAATTTTTTCAGTGCTGAGGATTAAACCCAGTGCTTTGTGAGGTATGCAAGCACTCTACCACTAAGCAATACACCAGCCAAAAAATAAATGTATCTTACAAGATCATATAAGTTGTTCTTCAATGGTATTATGTTTTTAAAAAATCAAGTGCCTCAAAGATTGTTATGAACTGAATGTGTCTCCCCACCCCCAGGTTCATATGTTGAAGCAGTAACCTCTGATATGCCTGTATTTGGAGATAGGGCCTATAAAAAGGTAATTAAGGTTAAATATGGTTATAAGGGTAGAGCCCTGATCTGATAGGATCAATGTTCTTATAAGAAGAAACACTGCAACTAAGGTCATCCACAACTTAGTGAAACCCTGTTTCAAAATAAAAAAGAAAATACAGATGGGGGTATAGCTGAGAGGTAGACTGCCCCGGCTTTAATCCCTAGTACCACAAGAAGAAGGAGGAGAAGGAGAAAAAACACTAGAGAGCTTGCTCTCCTTCCCCTAGCCTTTCTCTCTGCTATATGAGGACATAGTGAGAAGGTAGTCATCTACAAAGCAAGGAGAGATCCTTTATTAAACGCCAACCCTTCTGGCACCTGGATCTTAGACTTCCAGTCTACAATATTTTGAGAAAATACAATTCTGTTCTTTCAACCACTTAGTCAATCGTTTTTTGTTATGGCAGTCCAAAAAGACTAACACAAAGATTTTTGCTCACAGTTTCAGCACAGAAAATTTAATTTGTTTTTTGGGACAGAGTCTCAATATGTTATCTAGGCTGTTCTTAAATCGCTGGCTGACATGATCCTCCGGGCTTATCCTCCTGAGTAGCTGGAACTACAGGTGCATGCTACCACACCCAGCTACAGAAAAATTAATCTAGTTTTGCATGCTGAATCCAAACATGCAAAACATGTTTTGATTCATCACCAAAATTTTATCTGATGTTGTAAGTATGGCAATATTATGTCCATCCCCATTACAAAATTGAGCCATTTATTTAAAGTCAGTAAAATTTACAAATTAATAAACATATTTTATGGGTTTACTTTAAGATAGAGGTAATAGTATCTTCTTATTTTATTTGACTATTGTTCTCGCACCTGCCTTATATCAGTCAAAAAATTTTGTTATTAAAGAATTAAGTTCAATCCCAGTACTTGGGAGGCTGAGGCAGGAGGATCACAGGTTTACAGCCTCAACTACTTAGTGAGGCTCTCCACAACTTAGTGAGAGACCCTGTTTAAAAAATAAAAAATAGACAAACAAACAAAAACTAGGGCCGGGGGGTATCTCAAAGGTAGAACGCCCCTGGGTTCAATCCCCAGTACTGCAGTACTGAAAAAAAAAAAAAAAAAAAGAATAAATTCAAGCCTGGTGTGGGGGTACATGATTATAATCCCAGTACTTGGGAGGCTGAGATAGGATAATCACAGATTTGTGGCCAGCCTCAGCTACTTAGGCCCTCTGTAATTTAGTGAGACCCTGTTTCAAAATAAAGAATAAAAATAGGGCTGGGGGTGTAGCTCGGAGGTAGAATGTCCCTGGGTTCAATTCCTAGTATCAAAAAAAAAAAAGAATAAATTCTGCTGGGCATGGTAGCATATGCCTGTTATTCCATCAACTCTGGAGGCTGAGGCAGGATGGCAAGTTGGAGACCAGTCTGGGCAACTAAGTGAGACTCTATCTCAACCTAAAAGAACAAGTTGAGTGCTATGGTGCATAAGTATTTGGGAGGTTGAAACAAGGGGATCACATATTCAAGGCCAGCTTCTGAAACCTAGTGAGATGCTGTTTCAGAATTAAAAAAAAAGAGCTGAGGATATAGCTCAGAAGTAGAATTCCCCTGGGTTCAATCCCCTGTACCACAAAAGGGAAAAAGGGGGGGGGGGCTGAAGGCATCACTCAGTGGTAAACTGCCCTGGGTTCAATCCCCAGCAACACACACACACACACACACACACACACACACACACACACACACACACACCCTGGGGATGTAGCTCAGTGGTGGAGTACTTACCTTACCTAGCATACAAGATGCCCTGAGTTGGATCACCAGCACTACAAAAACAGAACAAAAAAATCAGATCAGATAAAAATCTTCCTAATCAGTGGCACATTTACAATTTCATATATATGTACATTTTTCAGTTTCTTAAAGTTTTATTTTTGTGACAGTAATCTTGCTATGTTACCCAGGCTGGCCTTGAACTCATAGGTTCAAGTGATCCTCCTCCCTCAGCCTCTTAAGCAGATGGGACTATTCTTTTGGCATGCACTGTCACTCCAGACTGCATTAAGATTTCTTTTTTCTTTTGCAGCTGGGCACTAAACCTAGGGTCTGGCACATGTTTAGATAAGCACATTACCACTGAGCTATACCCCAGCTGTGTATATGCTTTAAATAAAGGTATGATTTTAATAAGACTGGAAATTAAGCATGTATAAAACCCTATAAATATCTGCAAAATTCTAGGCTTCTATGGAAGTAACTTGCTTTGAAAACTCCCAGTCTACTTCAATCCTTCCCCATTGTGTAGATATGAAAATTGAGGCCTACTTCTCCCAGCTAGTGAGCAGTAGAACCAAGACTAAATTCAGGTATTCTCTCGGGCCAATGCTCTTGCCATTATCACGCTTTGCTGCTAAGTGAACATAAATGCATTTTGTACCATTTAGTCTCTGTGTCGAATATATAATTTTCAAGCCCCAAATCTAATTATAGTGTTAAAATATAAGAATGCATTGCAATTATTTGTGATTTTTCTATCTTCTGTCATTGTTTTCAGATGAAAGAAAGGTAGCAGTTATAAGTTCTTTTTATTTTTGCACTGAGAATTGAACCTAGGGGCATTCTACCTCCAAGCTACACTCCCAGCCCTATTTTATTTTTATTTTAGAACAGGGTCTTTCTAAATTAATGAGAGTCTCGCTATTTTCTGAGACTGTCCCTGAACCTGCAATTCTCCTGTCTCAGCCTCCTACCTCCCAAACACTGGGATTACAAGTGTGCGCCAGTATGCTAGCTAAGTTCTTTATTTTTAAGCTCTATTCTGTCTTCAAGAGAGATATTTAAAATAAAATTCTTGATTCTTATTGCTTTACTATTTCATGCTTTGAAGGACCTAATCAGTTTCTGCTGAAAGTTCTTTGAAAATACAACCGAGGGTTTGGGGGTTTTTTGGGTGTGTGTGTGTGTGTGTGTGTGTGTGTGTGTGTGTGTGTGTGTGTGTTTTACTGGGATTGAACTCAGGGGCTTTCTACCACTCAGTACACCCCCAGTCCATTTTATTTGTTTATTTTTTATTTTGAAATAGAGTCTCATTGCCAGGTGCAGTGGTGCACACCTATAATCCCAGTATTTGGGAGGCTGAGACAGGAGGATTGCAAGTTCAAAGCCAGCCTCAGCAATTTAGTGAGACCCTGTTTCAATATAAAAAATAAAAAGGGCTGGGGGTGTATCTTGGAGGTAGAATGCCCCTATATTCAATCCTGAGCACCCACCCCCCCAATATAAGGTCTCACTAAGTTACTATGGGCCGGCCTCAAACCTGAGATCCTTCTGTCTCAGCCTTCCAAGTAAGTACTGGGATTACAGGCATGTACCACCATGCCTAGCAGGGTTTTTGTTATTGTTGTTAGACTGAAGTGAGACTTTTACATGTGATGTGATTTAAACCCATTCTCTAAAATATATCTACCAGAAATTAAATGCTGTCTCTTAGACTTCTGTAATCTCTTGCTCTCATGGTTCTGTTAGAAACAAAAGTAAATGACTAAATTAAGGTTTATACACTGTGAATCAAAATAAAACCACCTTAGGTTAAAGTGTCAATTTAATAAACCATACTCAAATTTGATTGTTTTGGTGGGTTTTAAGCTGGCAGTATATAAAAGCAAGTATAAATAGTGTTGAAAATTTAATGTTTTCCAGTTTTATTTTGCTTGGCATGAGCCACTGCCACCACCCGACCCTAATTAGACATCTTGGAGTAGTTGTTAAAAAGACAGATTCCTTGATCCCACCTCTGACCTATTCTGTTGTAGTCAGCAGGCAAGTGGCCTGGAGATTTACTATTTAACAAGCATTTCAGGTGATGCTTCTGATCATGGAAGTGTTGCAAATTTGAGTAACTTAACTTTTTTCATTGCTCCAGACCTTGCACTTCATAAGTGACTTCAGCCCTGGTTGCACATTAAGATCACTTAAGGACAGACCAAATAATATGTCCACTAACAACCTTACCAGCATGTAGTAGGAGGGAGGAGAGGTAGCTGGTGGGTTTAGGAGGAAACTATACCAAAGAGATGTTGTAGGCATATGTATCACTTTGAATCTCATTGTGATGCATAGTTTTTTGTTGTACCAATAAAATTCTAAAAATTGAAATAAAATGTCATAAAAAAGATTACTTAAGGAAGCCAGGTACAGTGCGTACATCTGTAGCCTCAGTACTTGGGAGGCTGAGACAGCAGGATCAGGAAAGTTCAAGGCTTTCAACAACTTAGTGAGACCCTATTTCAAAATAAAAAGGGTTGGGGGTGTAGCTTAGTGCTGGAATGCCCCTGAGTTCAGTCTCCAGTAAAACACACACACACACACACACACACACACACACACACACATTTTTAAAAATACTAATGCCCAGGCCCCATCTCAGACTGATTTAATCAGAATCTTTTGGGTTGGGGCCCAAGCATTTTAAATATTCTGCAGGTAATTCTGATATACAATGAAGCTTGAAAACTGCTGTAAGACCTTTTATAAACGTAGCTCTCTGTAGCACAGCCCTGGCTTATCACTCCTGCTTAGAGCATTAATGATGCTGTATTGCTGCTAATGAAATATGACTCCCATGACCACATTGTAGGTCACTCATGATCCCACCTTCCCAGTCACACTCTGGCCACACACAAACACCCCACTTTCTTCGAACACTGCACAGCCTGCTCCACATACCTTTGTTTTTGCTTTTCCCTCTGATAGAACTTTTTCCCATGTCTGTCACATTCCCACCCATCTTCAAATAGCCCCAGAGCAAGTACTGTGTCATTGTCTGTCATCTTCTTCATTGTCATCTTCTTTTTTTGTGTGGTGCTGAGGATTGAACCCAGGAGCATTCTACTTCCATACACCCATAGTCTTATTTTTTTTTTTAATTTGGAAACAGGATCTTTCTAAATTGCTGAGAGCCTCAATAAATTGCTGAGGCTGGCTTCGAACCTGTGATTCTCCTGTCTCAGCCTCCCAAGTACTGGGATTACAGGCATATGCCACCACACCCTGCCCAAGTACTGTGTCTTCTAAAAGTCCTTTTGATTCTTGCTTCATCCTCCTTTTCCTCCCCCACCTCCATTCAAAAGTTACCCCTCTCTGTCTATCATACCTTATATGTAGTGGCAAACACATATCTCTGTCCTAAAATGTTGTACAGGGCTAAAAATAAATGGGCTTTTTGTCTTTAGATCATAGATTTCCAGAGTTACTTGTCTTACCACTGTCTTTCCAGAAAAATAATTTTTTTTTACTCAGTGTCCCCTGAAAATCTACCTTCTTTAAGCAAATAAACAGATAGATACAGTGAGTGTTTTGCATTCTTTTATGTATCTATATTTTGTTCCAATACCTTTGGGGAGAGGTATCGCCCACTTTGGGAACCTATGACAGTAAATTTGTAATAACAAGTATCTGTTTACCTTTGTGTGAGCCACTAAAGAGAAGGACTTTACAGTCAAGTGGCTCTAGGTTCAAGTGTCATTTTTATTGAATAAAGCTCTGTGACCATATTCAAGTTAATTTTTCAAGCCTAGTTTTCTTATCTATAAAATAGAAAATATACTACTTCAGGGTTAGGAAAACTAAATTGGATACCGGATTTAAGCATTTAGTAATCCTGGCACATAATACTGCTCCTTCAAAGTCTGTTGCTTTTGTCATTGTGATAATTATCTTTGTTAGGTCCTTTGAGCATGGAGACTGCATACTTGATTTTTGAATCCCCATTCTGTGCCTTATTGTACGTGCTCAATAAATGTTGGGTGAATAAATTAATGAATGCCTGCTGGGCCTTGCTTATTTATAGTCCATCTCCAATCAGTTCAGCCTGTCTTTGATGAAGCAGTTTAGATTTCAGTTTAACCATCCACTAGAGACAGAAAGTAGGGTTTCTACTAGGAACTTTTAAAACTATATTAAAAAGACCAAATTCCCAATATAACCAGAAGACAGCTGCTTTCCTGCTGCTGCCAGGAAATGGGGAAAACCCTCCACAAGCTATTTGCTGTTTGTTTGTTCATCTTACGATAAACATGCCGTGACTTGGGGAGAGCACACACTTCCCCGCAGGCAAGCTCCAGTTTGGGAAGTTGCATGTAGCAGCAGTAAGGAAGAAATCCCCGCTCTGTGGGAGAGTTCCTGCAGGGACTCAGCCCATTTGCAGTTTTGCTGAGTTATTTACTAAGATGAAGGGACTGGGTGTGGCTGGTCTGAGATTCCTCCTGGGAAGTCACTTCAAGAATCCCCTTAATTCCCTTGCCCTTCATCTTCGTTCTCTGGCTTTGGTGCAAGGGTGCAGTCAGTCGCACCCAGTTGGCTGCTGTTCCTAGCACACTGAATTCTTTGAAGCCGGCTGTTGCAGCCAAGGATTCCCTGCCCTGTTCTTTTCCCCTTGCCCTGATTTAAAAAATAGTTCTCAAAATTCTTATCTGGCATAGAGATCGATGAGAAGGAACTTAGTGAATTGCAAGCTATTTTTCTAGATACACAGGGCCCAGAGGGACCTTTAGTGCTTTAAATTACCATTTCTCAAAAACCCAATATGATAGATTTTACATGAACAAATTACACAATGTTGGCTCGGCTATCACCACTCTCTTAAACAAGAGACTGTCCAAGTGAGTTGAAGCTGCCACAGGAGAGGACTTACTTGCAGGAGCAATGTAACAAAAATGATAGAAAGCTCTAGAAAGATGTATGATAAAGTGTGTAAGGATTAATGGATAGTGATGACTATCTTTTCAAATAGATGGATGAATAAACTAATTTAACCATGTTATAATTACAATGGGTTTGATGGTCACAGAATTAGTAGTCTGAAAAATATGTAATTCTAGTTTTCAACTTTGTTAGGCTAATTGGTCAATGGTTCCTTGGAAGCACATTTCTACTTTTAAAATAAATGTGCTGTCTGTGGTGGCACAAACTTGTAATCCCAGTACTTGGGAGGCTGAGAAAGGAGGATCACAGGTTCAAGGCAAGCCTCAGCAACTTAGTGAGACCCTGTTTCCAAATAAAAAATAAAGGAGGTCTGAGGGTCTAGCTCAGAGGTAGAATACTCCTGGGTTCAATCCCCAGTATCATTTAAAAATAAATAAATAGCCGGGTGTGGTGGCGCATGCTTGTAATTCTAGTACATGGGAGGCTGAGACAGGAGGATCACAGGTTTATATCTAGTCTCGGCAACTTCATGAGGCTTTCAGCAACCTATTAAGACCCTATTTCCAAATAAGAAATAAAATCAGGCTTGGGATGTAGCTTGGAGGTAGAATGCCTCTGGGTTCAATCCCCAGCACCAAAACAAAACAAATAAAATAAATGTTAAGTTTGGGAAATTTGCAGTGATGGGCAAATACATCTGTATATCCTGGACATCTATACTTGCAAGTTACAGAACAGCATAATAATAAAAAAAATTTATAAAAATTTATACATATATGTTTCTTTATGTACATATATGCTTGTATATATAGAAAAAATGTTTGGAAAAAGGTTTACCAAAATATTGTTAATGTTGTCTCTTAATGGTAAGTCTTTAATTTTTTTCTTCACATTTTTCTATAGTGTTTGAGTTTTGGTTTTTGGTGGTTTGGTTTTGGTTTTGGTTTTTGGGGTTTTTTATAGTGCTAGGACTCAAACTATGACCTTTTGAATGCTAAGAACTTACACTACCCCAGCCCCTTGTTTGAGGTTTGTTGTTGTTTCATAACCATGATAAAAGAAAGCTATTTTTATTCTGAGAAAAAGAAAACTTTGTGTGGCATCTTCTGTGTCCCCAAAGGGTACTAGGTCTAGTAAGGTATAGAGAAGAAGACTGCAGCCTGGCCTCTGTGATGCCTGCAGTGTTACTGGGAACATAGCCAGGGACGGCACAGTGTGGAGTCAAGTCGGCTGTGAGACTGTGGTTCAGAGAAGTGCTGCAGGACAGCAGGTGGAGGATAGGTCCCAGGCAGGCTTTCACTAAAGAAGGAAGGCTCTGGGGGAACCTTGAAAGATTGGGAGAATTTGCATAGGAGAGAGGGAAGACCACTTTTTGAGGCAGCTGGAGCACAGAAATGATAACAATAATGGTATTTGGAGGTGCCTGGTGTGGAGGCACAAGCCTGTAATCCCAGGTACTGGAGAGGCTGAGGCAGAAGGATCAAAATTAGAAGCCAGCCTGAGCAACTTACTGAAGCCCTATCTCAAAATAAAAAGGGGTAGGGATATAGCTCAATGGTAGAACACCCCTGGGTTTATCCCTCAGTACTCAATCAATCAATCAAACAAATAAACAAACAATTAAAAAGCAGTGAAGGGGAGAGGGCAAAACAACAAAAAAAAGTTTATTTTTTAAAAAGACATTAAGATTGAGACTTCAACAGCAGAGTCAGGATTCGCTTTCCATATTTACCTGCTTAACATGACACATTGTAGTATACACCCTATACTGTAGCCATATAATCTGTACTTATACCAATAAGTCTTTCTGAGAACTGTATTTTAAGTAAACCGTAAGACTTTCGTTTTTTAATCTGTGTGCTTATTAAATGCTTATGTTCAAAGCACTGTGCTAGATGAAAGGTATTCAGAGAACTCATTCATCTTTTCATTCATTCAGCAGCAATTGTTGAGTGTGTCCTTTGTGCTAGGTGTTAGTATTAAAAAGAATAAGGAGGGCCAGGTGTGGTGGCGCATAACATAATCCCAGGTTGAGACAGGAGGACAGGAGGATCACAGGTTCATGGCCATCCTCTGAATACCAAGGCCCTCCACAACTTAGTGAAACCCTGTTTGAAAATAAAAAAACTAAAATAGGGCCAGGGATGTAGCTCAGAGGTAGAATGCCCCTGGGTAACACACACACACACACACACACACACACACACACACACACACACACACACACAGCAGGATAAGGATAAGGAGGATGGAAGATATAGTTCTATTTTTAAGTAGCTTATGGTCTAGTTGGAAAGAAAATGGGTACATAAATAGTTACAAACCACTGTTATAAAGTGCCAGGTCAATATATATGTTTTTTTTCTGTCCCTGTAGAATGCCCTAAAACTATAATGAAGGAGGGAAAAAGATATAAAGGCAAAAGGACAAGAGAGGAAATGATAACAAATGATACATGTCAACTGAATCTTAGAAGGTGGACTGCACATATATAGCAGAGAGAGCTGATAACTATTTGCAAAAGAGAAAGATATCTGTTTGCACCATAGAGGTCTAAAAGAGTTTAAGGAACAGAGGTGCTAGGTACTCTGAAGTTGGGAGTGCAAGGGGACCTAAAAACAGGAGGGTTTGTTTTAAGTCTTTATAAGGAGCAGTTAGATCCCCAGATCCTCTCACTTTTTTTCAAGCATCAAAGTCACTCCCTTCTCAGCCAGTCATGGTGATGTACACCTGTAATTCCAGTATTTGGGAGGCTGAAACTGGAGGATTGCAGGTCCTAAAACTCTCAGCAACCTAGTGAGACCCTTTTTTTTTTTTTTTTGGCAGTACTGGGGATTGAACCCAGGGGCATTCTACCTCCGAGCTACACCCCCCACTCCCCAGTACTATTTTTTATTCTTTATTTTGAAACAGAGTCTCACTAAGTTGCAGAGGATCTCACTAAGTAGCTGAGGCTGTCTGCCTAATAGATTTCCCCTACCACCACACCACCCCAGGGATGTGCCTGTAGTCCCAGCTACTCAGGAGGCTAAGGCTAAAAGATAGCTTAAGCCCAGGAGTTCAAGAATAGGCTGGGCAATATAGTGATATGGAAGAAACAAAGCATGGAAGGAAAGAAGGAAGGAGGAAAGGAGAGAGGGGCTGAGTGCATCACATGCCTGTGATCCTAGGGCTGGAAGGCTGAGACAAGGAGGATCATAAGTTCGAGGCCAGCCTGAGCAATTTAGTGAGACCCTGTTTCAAAATAAAAAATAAAAAGGGCTGGGGGTGTAGCTCAGTGGTAGGGCGCCCGTTGGTTTTATCCCTAGTAACACACACACACACACACACACACACACACACATACACACACACACACTCACACACACACTTCCTACTATAAAACAAAAGAAAGAATTCTTGGAAATTAAATATTGCAAGAGTAGAAAGAAAAAAATCAACAAATGAGTTGACACATAAAGTTGAGGAATCCAGAAAAGGCAAAAAAAAGAAAATAGAAAAAGTGCAAGAAAATTAGAGGTCCAGTCCAGAAGTATAACAAAACCTGAAGCTCTAGAAAGAACAGAATAGAGGAACTACAGTGTCACCAGGCTTCTCAACAGCAATACTGGGAGCTGAGAAATGCTTTCAGAATTCTAGAAGAAAATTATTTACAATCTAGAATTCTATGCCAAACTCATTGACTGTGAGGATAGGGTTCAATACCTAGCATCAAATAAATAAATAAAAGCCGGGCATGGTGGCGCACGCTTGTAATCCCAGCATTCGGGAGGCTGAGACTGGAGGATCCGGGTTCGCGGCCAGCCTCAGCTACCTAGTGAGGCACTCCGCAACTTAGTGAGACTCTGTTTCAAAATAAAGAATAAAAAATGGGGCTGGGGGTGTAGCTCGGAGGTAGAATGCCCCTGAGTTCAATCCCCAGTACCGCAAAAATAAATAAATAAATAAAATAAATAAAAATAAATAAGATAAAAACAAGGTGTGTGTGTGTGTGTGTGTGTGTGTGTGTGTGTGTGTGTGTGTGTGTGTGTTACTGAGGATTGAACCCAGGGGCATTCTACCTCTGAGCTACACCCCTAGCCCTATTTTATTTTTTTATTTTGAAATAGGGTCTCAGTAAGTTGTGGAGAGCCTCACAAAGTTGCCGAGGCTGGCCTCGAATGTGCGATCCTCCTGTCTCAGCTTCCCAACTACTGGGATCACAAGTGTGTACCACCACACCTGGCTGAGGATGAAGATTTTTAAGTGGGCAAGAAGATTTTATAAATTTTAACTCCCATATAGCCTTTCTCATGAAACAACTGAAGGATGTGTTTCATTTAAAAAAATGAGTCTAAATCTAGGAAGGTGAAATTATGGAATCTAAGAACAAGGGATCCAACCAAACATGGTGGTACTTACCTATAATCCCAATACTTGGGAGGCTGAGACAGGAGGGTCGCAGGTTTGAAGCCAGCCTCAGCAATTTAGTGAGACCCTGTTTCTAAATAAAAAATAAAATTAGGGCTGGGGGTTTAGCTCAGAGGTAGAATGCCCCTGGGTTCAATCCATATTGTTATTAATTAATTAATAACAAGGGGTCCAACCCAGGAAAGAGGCACATGTTCTTAGAATGATAATGCAGGGTAATTCCAGGGTGACTGTGTGTGTAGTAGAGCTAAAAAGCAACAAGTTCAAATTAAAGTGGCAGGACAGAGGCTCCAGGAGGAATGTCTATATGAAAATCAAATTGTACTGATAGTCATCCATGGAGTGTTAGCCCACATTTAGTTGGAGGATTAGAGATTAATACTTCAGTTGAAGAAGAAGTGATTAATACTTAGAAACTCCAAGCAATCTAAGAAAAAGGTAATTGTTCCAAGAAAAACAAAATGTTTTATAAGAAAGAAAAAGGAACAATAATAAACCTTGTGGCTTGGCTGTGAATAATATTTACATAGTCACAAATAAGTAAATACCAGATATTTTCAAGTTAAAATTGGTACAATGTCTACATTGAAAGCATAGGAGATGGAAAGTATGTGTGGGTGAGGATGAAAAAGATACTTTTAGACTCATAGAAAACTTTAAAATCAAGAGATAAAAGCATAATCATTTAAAAATGCAAAGTAAGGCTAGTGTGGTGGCTCAGCTATAATCATAGTAGTTGGGAGGCTGAGACAGGAGAATCACAGGTTCAAGGCCAGCCTCAACAGTTTAGCAAGGTCCTCAGATCTTGTTTTAAAATAAAATAGTGCATGGGGTATAGCTCAGAGGTAGAATTCCCCTGGGTTCAACCCCAAATACCACAATAAATAAGTAAGTAACAAAATGCAAAATGAAAAGCAGTAAACTTAGTGAGTGTGGTAAGTAGGATTGGCTAAGAACTTGCTAGAGTAGTTTAGTTTGGGATAAAGTAAGTTTAAGAAGCCAGGAAGCCAGTGAACTCTCTCTCTCTCTCTCTCTCTCTCTCTCTCTCTCTCTCTCTCTCTCTCTCTCTCTCTTTTTATTTTTTTATTTTTGGCACTGGAGACTGAACCCAGAGGCATTCTACCTTCAAGCTACACCCCTAGCCCGATTTTAGTTATTTGGAAACAGGGTCTCACTTGGTTGCAAAGAGCCTCCCTCAGTTGCCGAGGCTAGCTTTGAACCTGTGATCCTCCTGTCTCAGCCTCCCAAGTACTGGGATTACAATTATGTGCCATCACAACTGGCTTCTAGTTTGTTGTAAACTATAATCATCCTACCATAGAACACTAGAACTTACTCCTCTAACTGTAGTTTGGTGCCATTACCTGACTTCTCGCTATCCTTGTAGGGAATACTTATATTTGAAGGGTGAGAGAGAAAGAAGAATCAGGGAAGAAATAATCACAATGTAGAGAAATAGCATAATGTGACATTGCAGAAGCCAAGGGAGGAGGGTGTCCAGGAAAAGTTGGGCAACAGCATCAGTTGTTGCTGGTGCAGAACTCAGAAAAGGTGCTTTCACTGTCCAGTGATTGACATCACCCATGACTTTCAAGAGAGCACTTTTAGTTGAGGGATGAGACAGCATTGAAGAAATTGGTGAGTGAACAGATGGATGGTAAAAGGGGGAGATAATGAATATAGAACACTCTTTTGAGAAATTTGGCATCAGAAACAAAGGGAGACAAAAGTAGCTTTAGTGAATAGTCTTTGAATGATTTTTTAGATTAAGGGACCATTTAAGCATGTGTGGGTAGATAGCCAGGAGTTAATGGAGAAGGCAAGATCAAAGATGCAAATGTAAGGGGGATAATTGGAGCAATGTCCCAGAGAGCATAGATTGGGAGATTAATCTTAGTTGGAGAAGGGAGAGGTTTCTTTGGGAGAAGGAAGAAGTAAAGATGCAGAGAAATATTAAAATACAGAGGAAGGAAATTGAAGGACTTAAGAAATTGGGTAGCTTTGGTCTTCCCAGTAAAATGAAAGGTTATCTGCTGAGAGTTGATGGTTGGAGCACAGGGTTAGTTTGGCAGTTAGAGAATAGAAAATGTCCAGAGAAACTGCTATAAGGAATGTGATTTTTAAAAAAGTGAAAAGATGACTAAAGGGTTACCATAGCCATCAGCCTCCAATTGAGGTTAAATAAATTTGTAATAAAACAAGTCAATATGATTTCTGGGCTTTAAGAATGCTATACCCCACCAGGCATGGTGGCACATACTTATAATCCCAGGCACTCAGGAGGCTGAGGCAGGAGGACCACAAGTATGAGGCCAGCCTTAACTTGGCAAGACACTGTCTCAAAATAAAAAGGGCTGGGAGCCGGGCGTGGTGGCGCACGCTTGTAATCCCAGCATTTGGGAGGCTGAGACCGGAGGATCCAGGTTCGCGGCCAGCCTCAGCTACCTAGTGAGGCACTCTGCAACTTAGTGAGACTCGGTTTCAAAATAAAGAATAAAAAAAAAAAATAGGGCTGGGGGTGTAGCTCGGAGGTAGAATGCCCCTGAGTTCAATCCCCAGTACCACAAAAAAAAAAAAAAAAAAAAAAAGGCTGGGATGTAGCTCAATGGTTGAGCACCCATGAGTTCAATCCCCCTTACCAAAAAGTAAGGAAAAAAAAAGAATGCTGGATCTTTGAAAGTTGTATTAATCATCATCTTGGCTGGGATAGTACTTCCTTAGAGTTCCTTAAGAGACATCCCAGGGTTCAAAAATGTTATAAAATGTTTTCTTAAAGAAAGTTACTGCTCAGGAGTACCAGAAAATGGGTTTCCTTTTGGGACACTTTAAGTTGGGTCATTTGGAGGTCTTGTGGGAAGAATCATGGGAAAGGAAAAAAGACATATACTTAAGAGACTTAAGAGAAGCCAAGCAGTTTGGTATCAAAAAGATCTATAGCTGCATGGATATCTAGACACAAATCTGAGGGTGGGAGCATGTTGGAGAACATCTGGATTCAGATAAAAGAAGAGCAAAAGCGAAGTGACATCATTGTGGGATTGCATTGTAGACTGCCTAGCCAGATGGAAGAAATAGATAAAGCATTCCTGATGCGAATCACAAAACTGGCTTGACTCAGGGGAGCATGGTGATAGGGATTTCAAGCATCAAGACACAAGCTCAAAGTTGTGCTCAGCCAAAAAAACAGTATACTTGATTAATTCATTTTTCTGTTTATGTTTTTCTGATCATCAAAGAAACATTTGCTTATTGTAGAAATGTAGTAGTCCAGAAACACATGTAATGAAGCAGAATAATCATCCATAAACCCACCACCCACAGCTCTCACATTAAAATACTTGCTAATTATTTCTAGTATTTCTATGCATCATTATTTTTGCATAATAGAGATTATGCTGAATATACATTGTATAGCTTTTTAAACATAGAAACCTTTTCTCATGTATATTTTCTTATGTATCATATATGTCTTTATATATATTTGAAAATATTTCTAAGTTTTAAATTTTTGATATGCCTTCATGTTTTGTTCATCTTTCAGAAGGAATAAATTTAAAATAGACTAAGCCAGGCACGGTGACACTTGTAATCCCAGTACTTGGGAGGCTAAGACAGGAGGATCCAGGTTCACGGCCAGCCTCAGCTACTTAGTGAGGCACTCCACAACTTAGTGAGACCCTGTTTCAAAATAAAGAATAAAAAATAGGGCTGGGAGTGTAGCTCGGAGATAGAATGCCCCTGGGTTCAATCCCCAGTACCGCAAATAAAATAAAATAGACTATCTAGATAGCTATATAAAAAAAAAATAACACAATTTACTATTTGCTATTATTCACATTTCTCTCTCTCTCTCTCTCTCTCTCTCTCTCTCTCTCTCTCTCTCTCTCTCTCTCTCTCCCCTTCTCCTTCTCCTTCTCCTTCTCCTTCTCCTTCTCCTTCTGAGCTATACTCCCTATCCTATTTTTAATTTTCAAACTGGGTCTTGCTAGGTTACTGAGAATCTCACTATGTTGCTGAGGCTGTTCTCAAACCTGTGACCCTTCTGTGTCAACCTCCCAAATACTGGGATTATAGGCATGTGCCACCACACTCAATTTATTCACATTTTTCAGAAGGTACCAGTCACTGATTAAGCAGAATAAAGAAATAAGAGGCATACAATTTTGAAAAGAGAAAAAATTTACATCCTTGCAGCTGACATAATTACTTACCTGGAATGTCCAAGATAAATAAATTGAAATTTATTATGAACATTAAAATTCAATAAGATAGGTTGGCAAAATATATTAAAATCAATAAATTTATTTAAAAATAGTAGCCTTCATATATTCAAAGGAGAAAAGGACTTCCCTCCCTTCCTTCCTTCCTTCCTTCCTTCCTTCCTTCCTTCCTTCCTTCCTTCCTTTCTTCCTTCCTTATGGAACCCAGGGGCATTCTACCACCAAGCTACACCCCCAGCCCTTTTTATTTTTTATTTTGAAACAGGGTCTCACTATGTTGCTGAAGGTCTTGCTAAGTTGTTGAGGATAGCCTTGAACCTTCGTACTAGGACTACAGGCATGTGCCACCACACCCAGCTAAAAGACCAAGTTTGTTTTTTTGCTTTTTGGGGTTTTTTTGCGGTACTGGGGATTGAACTCAGGGGCATTCTACCTCTGAGCTATACCCCCAGCCCTATTTTGTATTCTTTACTTTGAAACCGAGTCTCACTAAGTGGCCGCGAACCCGGATCCTCTGGTCTCAGCCTCCCGAATGCTGGGATTACAAGCGTGCGCCACCATGCCCGGCTTAAAGACCAAGTTTTTAAAAGCAAAACAGGACAGAATACTTAGGAATAAACCTAACAATAGTATGCAAGAGCTACATGAAGAGAGCTTTAAAACACTGTAGAAGAACCCAAAAGAAGACTCAGGCATATGGAAAGGCATGCTATATTCTTAGAAAGGAAGACTTAAAACCACAAAGCTGTCAGTGTTCATTAATTTATTCTATAAATTAACATGATCTCAGTAAAAAAAAATAACCAAAAGAGTGACATTTGGTTTGTTTGCTTATTTTGTAGAGACAGTCTGATTGTAAAGTGCATACATGAAAACCAGGTAGATTAGAATAACCAAAAATATCCTGAGAAAGAAAAGAAGTAAGGAGGATACTAGCCCTACCAGATATTAATAACTATTATATTATAGGATTATAAGAATTCTAGTAGTGATTGCTAACACAAAATAGGATACACCAAGCACTATTTGAAGCACTTTAGATATAGTAAGTAATTTAATCATCACAACATCCCATTGAGATTAACTTCTTCAAGCTTACATTGCCAGTAAGTGACAGACTTTAGATTTGAACTCAGGGGCTAACTCTAGAGCATATGTTCTTCATCACTACTCCAGCCCTAAAATTTACTAATATAATACGCACAATTCAGTGAGTTCTTGTGTGTGGTTTTGAGGGTTGAACCAGGGTCATTCTAACCACTGAGCTACACCACCCCCAGCCCTTATTCTTTTGAAACAAGAGTCTGGCTAAGTTACCACACACTGGCATCAAACCTTCCATCCTCCTGTCTCAGATTTCCAAATACTAGGATTAGAAGCACATACCACTGTACCTGCTGAGCAGAAAATTTTAAATTCCATTTCAAGGCACGTGTGGTGGAGCATACCTGTAATCCCAGTACTTGAGAGGCTGAGACAGGAGGATTGCAGGATTGAGGCCAGTGCACAGTAACTTAGTGAGACCCTATTTCCTGTTTCAAAATAAAAAATTAAAAGTCAGGGGTGTGGTTTGGAGGTAGACACCCCTGGGTTCAATTCCCAATACCATATAAAATAATAAAAGTAAACAAAATTCATTTCAGAAGCTTTTTTTCTTTTTCAGTTAGTATCTTTTGAGTCCAGTCTAAAAAATATTTGCCTACCCTATGTTTGAGACTAAACTACCCTGTATTTTGTTCTAAAAGTATTAGGGTCTTAGCTTTAATATTTAGGACTATAATTAATTTTTAATTTTTTAGTAGGTGGTTTGAGGTTAGGGGTTAAGATTCTTCCCCTCTCCTCTATATGGATGAACAGTTGTTATCACACCATTTGTTGAAAAGACTTCCCTTTTTTCACTTACTTATTTTGGTTCCTTTGTTTAAAAAAAAAAACACTGATTGACCATATATGTGCATATCTATTTCTGGATTCTGTTCCACTGATTTAAGGTAGTGTGCACCCTTAAATTTTTCTTTTCCAAGATTATTGTGATCATTTGAGCGGGCACAGTGGCATATGCTTATAATCCCGGTACTTGGGAGGCTGAGGTAGGAGGATCTCAGGTTGAAGCCAGTGCATAGTAGCTTAGTGAAATAATTTCAAAATAAAAAGGGCTGCAGGTGTAGCTTAGAAGTAGAATCACCCTGAGTTCTCCAGCACCACATACACACACACACACACACACACACACATATCTCATTTTGATCATTCAAGGTGCCTAGCATTTCCATATAATATTGAGAATGAACTCATAAATGCCTACAAAAAATCGAGTGAAATTATGAAAACTCTATCGATCAATTAGGGGAGAATGATATCTTTATAATACTGAATCTTCCAATGCATGAACATAGTACATTTTTCTTCTGTCTTCTTTAATTTTTCTCAACAATGCTTTATATTATTTAATATACAGATCTTAAATGTTTTGTTAAATTTATCCCCAAATGTTTCATGTTTTGTGCTACTATTGTAAATTAGTTTTTAATTTTTTCTAGCTTTTCATTTTAAAAATAAAATGATCTTGCTAAACCCATTTATTCTAGAAATTTCCTTGTAGAGTTGATATTAAAAAACTTGCATCTATTAAGATGATCATATGATTTTTTTCTCCTATATGCTGTTAATGTGAGTGAGTTCATCTTGGTCATGATTATTATGCTTTTTATATATATACCTGGATTCCTTTTACTAACATTTTGTTGGTGATTTTTGCATCTATCTGCATGAGGTATTTTAGGATCCATTCTTCTTGTAATATCTTCATCTGTCTGGATTATGCTAGCCTTATAAAATCAGTTTGAAAGTATTTCTTACTTTTCTTAAGAGTTTATGTAAGATTGATAATATTTCTTTTTAAAAATGTCTTTTTAAGCTGGGCATGGTGACGCATGCTTGTAATCCCAGCATTCGGGAGGCTGAGACCGGATGCTTGTAATCCCAGCATTCGGGAGGCTGAGACCAGAGGATCCGGGTTCACGGCCAGCCTCAGCTACCTAGTGAGGCACTCCGCAACTTAGTGAGACTCAGTTTCAAAATAAAGAATAAAAAAAATAGGGCTGGGGGTATAGCTCGGAGGTAGAATGCCCCTGAGTTCAATCCCCAGTACCGCAAAAAAAAATAAATAAATAAAAATGTCTTTTTAGCCAGGCGTGGTGGCGCATGCTTGTAATCCCAGCATTCGGGAGGCTGAGACCGGAGGATCCAGGTTCTCGGCCAGCCTCAGCTACCTAGTGAGGCACTCCGCAACTTAGTGAGACTCAGTTTCAAAATAAAGAATAAAAAAAAATAGGGTTGGGGGTATAGCTCGGAGGTAGAATGCCTCTGAGTTCAATCCCCAGTACCGAAAAAAAAAAAAAAAAAGTCTTTTTCTACAGACTTTTCTGAACTTTTAAATTAGGTTTATGTGCTTCTTCCATCTCTTCTGTACAGTCATCATAACATATAGTTATTTGCTCCAGTTCTCTCTCCCTCATTAGACTGTAAGCTCCATGAGAACATTTATCTATCTTGCTTATTCCTGTGTTTCTATCATCTAGCCAAGTGCCTAGTTCAAGTATATATGTAAATATTTAATTAATTGTATAAATTAAAGAGAAAATGAGAGACTACAAAAACTGAGAATTATGACAAACTACTAAAGACAAAAGAAAAGCCTTCCTTTTAAAAAGGTTATATTGGGCTGGCATGGTGGCACATGCCTGTAATCCCAGTACTTAGGAAACTGAGACAGAAGGATTGCAGGTTTGAGGCCAGCCTCAGCAACTAGTGAGACGCTCATCAACCTAGTGAGACCCTGTTTCAAATAAAAATAAAATAGGGTTAGGGGTATAGCTCAGAGGTAGAATGCCCCTGAGTTCAATCCTAAGTACCAAAAAAAAAAGGTCTGGGGGTGTAGCTCAGAAGTGGATTGTCCCTGGGTTCAATCCCCAGTACCAAAAAATAGTTACATTGGGAGCAAAAAGAACAATGAAGCCTAGGTAGGTGGTATAATATTAATATTTCATTAATTAATTAATTAATTAAAGAAAATAGAACATTCACCCTTTTTTTGGTTTAGTCTTTTTTGTCAAAAAGAATGCTCTTCTGGACTGGAAGAGATTTAAAAAAAAAATTGTTTCCAGGGAATGAAATCAAACCTAGATGAGATTGTGAGATCACCTAACTGCTTTAAATGAGCTCAAGTTTCTTGACTTGATTTACATTCCAAGGTACTCAGGACTAGCTGGTGAACTGCTGAATCACTGCTGGCAGGCTTTGAGAAAGTGAGTGTGGGGAGGGGAAACAGAGGACAGGTGGGGATGAATAGAAGTTTCAGAAGATTAGAGTCGAGGAGCTAATATTCAGAAGGTCACTTCAGCAGACTGAAGGCTGGTGATGTTGGCATTCATCTTAGGTGATACCCAACTATATATTAGCAGAAATAAAGTATAAATATTCAGAAAAGGAAGTTGTGATCACTGTAAGTTTGTCCGAATTTATGGAAGCAGAGAAGGAGAAAAGAGAAGAAGGGAGAAGAAAAAAAGAGCATAGGATTGTTGAGTGAAGACCTAATTTCAATTCTAGATCTTTTACTTCCTAGTAAAATAGCATTGGCAAGTTATTAATCTCTACAAACCAACTTCCTTTATTGGTAAAATAACAATAACAAGAGAACCTACTTCATAGTGTGGTCCTGAGGATAAATCAAATACTGTATGTAAGGTAA
>PVLC010028694.1:0-20942 GCA_004027655.1 Graphiurus murinus
TACTGGTTAGTTCTTTGTAGTTAATCTCTTTAAGTAGTTTCTCTAGTGCTGGTTTGGAAGACATAAATTCTCTGAGTTTCTGTTTGTCATGGAAGGTTTTTATATCCCCGTCAATTTTAAGAGAGAGTTTCGCTGGGATGAGAATATTGGCTGCAAGTTATTTTCTTTCAGAGTTTGGAATATGTTACTCCAGCCCCTCCTGGCTTTCATGACTTGATTTGGGAAGTCTGGAGTGATTCTAATTGGCTTGCCTCTAAATGTCACTTGCCCTTTTACTTTTGCTGCCTTTAAAATTCTCTCCTTGGCCTCTACATTGGTCAACTTGATTATTATGTGGTGTGGTTAGCCTCTTCTTTGTTCTTGTCTTGAGGGAGTTCTCTATGTTTCCTGTACCTGTGTGTCGACTTCTCTATTTGGAAAATTCTCTGATGTTACTTCTTGGAAGAGATTGTTTATTCCGTAAGTTTCAACTTCTAATCCCTCTTCTATGCCTATTATTCTTAGGTTAGCTTTTTTAAAATTGGCCCAGATCTCTTCCATGTCCAATTCATACTGTCATATTTTTTTTTCTAAGTTATGTACTATAGATTCATTTTTGGTGTGGTCATTCTCTAAGAGTAATATTCTATTTTCCATGTGATCTAATCTACCGTTCATAGTTTGTATTGATGCCTTTATTTCGATTATTTCATCTTTCACTTCCTTCAATGCTTCTCTTTGGTTTCTTTTTAGGTCATCAAATTCTTTGTTCCTTTATTTCTTTAAAGCTCTGCCTACATTCTTTCTGAAAATCCTGTATTGTGTCTAGTATTAAAGATCTGAATTGTTCTTCTGGTAGTCTCTGCCATTCTGGGTTGGTGATATCTGTTATTGAGGGGTTGTGGTGGCTCATTGTTTCTTTGTTATTTTTCCTTCCCAGGGTTCCCCTGTTCTTCGATTTATATTTTTGCTGTTCTTGCAAGTTTTCTTGTCCAATCTCTGTAGTGGGTGTTTAGGGGTGACAGGTTGTGTTCAGAGATAAAGTTTGGGTGAGAGGTCACCATAATAAATGCAGGAATAGGGTAAAGAAGAGGGTATGTTCCAGCAGAATAAGAGGTTGAGTGTGTTGAGGTGATATATTGTAAAGATTAGAGATGGTAGATATTGATATGCGACATGAAAAAGAAGAAAAGAGAGGAGGTAAAGTGTAGCAGAGAGGAATATGGGGGGGGGGGGATGGAACTTGTAAAAGGGGTAAAGAGGGGATTCAATAACCTAAGCAAGAGATAACAAAACAAGTGTTCATCCAAACAAACAAATAAATCAAGGCGATACAAAACAATAACAGAGTATAGACAGATAAAACTTAACACCCAAAAAGAAGAAAAAAAAAAGATAAAAATAAAAAATAAAAAAGTTAAAAAAAAAAAAACCCAAAATATATAAACAGCGAACAGACACTAAAACCAACACTCTGCTAGTTCGTAAGTACCTAGCTTAAATTTTCAGTGTGTCTTTGGCATTTTTTATTTGCTCTGTCAGTGCAGGCAGAGAATTTCGTTGATGTTTCTCCCACTGCTAGCTTATGTCTCTGGGCTCTCCACTGGGTCTGGCTGCATCTCTCTCTCTTTTTGCTTTAGCAGTCTAAATGCCGGGCCTTTCCAGATAACCTATGTGCACTGGGTTCCTCCGCCCTTCTGGCCCTGTCTAGGCTCTAGCAGGGCGGGTAACTGAGTCTATCCTTTGTATTATGAACCCCGCACCCCGGGTGCGTAGCCCAACTTAAGGCTCCCTGCTGCTCGGCCTGTTCCACCTCTGGTTGCTGGGGGCGCAATAGGACAATGATGGTCTGGATAGCTGGCAGGAAGTTGGTGGGAGGGGCTGGCGGCAAAGATGGCGGCCACTGTTTCCTGGTGCGTGCCGGCTCCCCTGTTCCTCCTGGGCTCTATTTAGGCGCTCCCAGTTCGTGCTCACATTCCAAGTACTCCTTGTTTTCCTTCTGTCAAGAAGCTGGGTTCGAGGTTGTCCTGTTTCAGGCTCACTGTTCCATCTTTGGAGCGGGGCGTAGAGGCTGACCCGTGGGAGCTTCTGTTGATTGTCCCACGAGTTCTGGTCGCTGTGAATGGTGCGAGGATCCCCACCTGGATAGTGCGTGGAGACCCGGAGGTGCCCACGGCACGCCTGGACTGTTAGCTGTGTCCGCCGTGTAGTTTGCTGCTCACAGCGTCTGGCTCTTCCCCGCTGCTCCCTCCACAGCCTAATACTTCTGTGCGGCGCCAATCTACCGCTGCGCAGGTCGTGGGGCCGTAGCGGACTCCCTTGCTCTCCTAGGTCCGTTTTTTGGATCTTCTTTAGGTGTAGTTCAGATTTCGCTTTTTTTTGTTGTATTTTTCTTCTGTTAAGAAGCTCCTTTTATGGTAAATTTTGTTCGAAATCATAGTGTCTGGGGAAAGCTGTTTCACTCAGTCGCCATCTTGGATTCTTCCTCTAATGCTCTTAATTTTTTTATTATAATAAGCATCTATTGTCAGGTGTGGTGGTGCACACCTGTAATCCTAATACTTGAAGAAACTGAGACAGGAGGATCAAAGGTTTGAGGACATCTTCAGCAACATAGCAAGACTCTCAGCAACCTAGTTGAGACCCTGTTTCAAGAAAAAAAAAAAGTCTGGGGGTATAGCTAAGAATGCCCCTGGGTTCAGTTTCCAGTACCATACACAAAAAAGAAGCATCTACTTCAAAATTATAAAAGTAGGATAGAGCCAGGCGTGGTGGTGCACGCTTGTAATCCCATCATTTGAGAAGCTGAGACTGGAGGATTGGGTTCAAGGCCAGCTTCAGCTACTTAGTGAGACCCTCTGCAACTTAGTGAGATCCTGTTTCAAAATAAAGAATAAAAAATAGGGCTGGGGGTGTAGCTCAGAGGTAGAATGCCCCTGGGTTCAATTCCCAGTACCGCAAAAAAAAGTAGGATAGAGCTGGGCGGTGGTGCATACTTGTAATCTCTGTACTTGGGAGGCTGAAATAGGAGGATTGCGGGTTTGAAGGTAGCCTCAGCAACTCAGTGAAGCTCACATCAACTTAGTGAGATCATTTCCAAATGAAAAATTTAAAAAAATAGGGCTGGGGTGTAGCTCAGAGGTAGAATGCCCCAGCACTACAAACAAACAAAAAAGTAGAACATAAATACAATTTCAAAAAATTGAAACTTTTTAATATATTTCTTTCTTTTTTAATAGCCCCCAACAATAGTAACCAAGACATGTCAGCCTGGTTCAATCTATTTGCGGACTTGGATCCACTTTCAAACCCAGACGCCATTGGACACTCGGATGATGAACTTCTCAATGCTTGACTGAAGTTGTAATGTCATTTCAGGGGCCTTGAGACATCAATTTTGCAACATATTGCCTTTGTGGAAAGGTTTATATTGTAACCCACACACAAAAGTATGGTGTTTGTGAATATAACACCTGTCAGCCAACTTGAGACAGATGGTAAGGACCACATTCGAATACATTAAGTATATCTTTAGTATCTTGGATTTGCAGCTGTTGCTACTATGGTGGAAAATTTTAGAAACCACTGAATGTGCAATATTTAGATACCAAAACTTATGTCAAAATGACAAGAATAATCCTACCAATAGGGAGGTGGGCTTATTTCTTTGGAAAGTGTTTTATATTTAAGTTGCCTTGCCGGCTATGAGAATTCTACGTGTGAATAAAAGGACAGCATGTAAATTGGGTTGTGGCTTGGGGTTAGTTTTTAAATAAAACAGTAATGGGAATTTTCTGTTGTGGAAAATAGCACTAGAACTAGACCAGCTTTGTCTTTGGTTAGAAAGGTAGAATGACATTTGAAAACTCAATTTATTTTAATGAAATTATTGAGAAACCCATACTTGTTTTTCTCCATTTGAAGGCTAAAATGTAAAACTACTTTTCATTCATACAAAATCATGGACCCCTCTTCCCCAATTCCATTATTAAATTCCCATGGGGGAAGTAGGATGATTAATTTCCCAAGGCTATCCTCTTCCCACCTCATAAACTGCAAGAATATTCAGAATTCTTCAGAATGCTGTGCAAGTGTCTTCAGGCCTGATTTTTCACACACTGCTACAGCAATGTGCAACGTTCATTTTCTCCTGAAAGGAAAACAAGGGGAGAACATTCCCTAACCAACTGGCAATAGTTTTCCTGAAATTACCAAGAAACTTCTACCTGAATGAAAGAGACAATCCTAAACACCTTATTCTTTTACATAATTGCATCCATACCCTATATTTCTTAACATGATTTAGCCCAAAATACTTTCTGGCAGAGATAGAGAAAGCTCCTCATGACCAACGAGGGAGTGTCTTATCTTCCTACTTCCCCCTTTCTGTGGGGGACATCATCTGAGGCTCTATTTGATTGTTAAGCAAGAGCTGTTAAAGTTTTGAAGGGAAGGCTATTTAATGGAAATAAGTGAACACAGATGAAAACATACCTACTCTACACACACATAACACACTTGGTTTCCTGTATTTTTTTCTTGCTCATTTTTTAGAGTCAATTTCCCAAGTATCTTTTGTCCTCTAGCCCATTGCAACTCCATGAGAAAATAATTTAAGTTATTCACAATAGCTTCCATGTGCATCTAGTTCTGAACAGGCTTATTTAAAAGAGAATTGCTTATAATGTCCAAGCCATTGCATATAGTAAGTACTTTTTTAGAAATGGACCAGAGTAGGTAGGACTGCAGTGCATCTCCCATCCGTAGTGGTCGGGCCCAAGTCCAATGCTAACTGCCCATAAGCTCTTAAGAAAATGACTAGTGTGACCAAGTATTGCACACGCTGGAAAGACCTGGAAAGACCAGAGGGTCAGAAAAATGGACTCAGGAAAAGATGAGGAAGTCCTTCCTTAATACTTTTCATATTATTCCCATTTTACATTTGCTTTTAATGAGCTATTACTGTCTCTTCAGATTTTTTTTTTTTTTTCAGTACTGGAGATTGAACCCAGGGGGATTCTACCTCTGAGCTACACCCCCACCCCAATTTTATTTCTTATTTTGAAACAGGGTCTCACTAGGTTGATGAGAGTCTCACTACTTGCTGAGGCTATCCTCAAACCTGTGATCCTCCTGTCTCAGCCTCCCAAGTACTGGAATTACAAGCATGTGCCACCATGCCCAGCGTAACTCCTTCTTTTTATTCAGTTAAAATTTCCAGAATGCAATACTGTCACTTTCTACCAAGATTAGGATTCTGAATCAAAATCTAAAGTCCACACCCATGGGGCTCACAGTGACTCCAGCGCTTTCAACTCTGAGTGCCTTGAAAAATGCTAACTGTATGTCTCAGGCTTGCACTGCTTTTTTTGGCAGTGGAAGTCTTTCTAACACATCAGTTCACAGATATTTGTGTATGTCCCTCAGTCATGCAAAGCAGTCCCTGCTATCTAGTATAAACAGATACTTCAATGAATAAAAATAAATAAATAAAAATAAAAACAAAACAGTGGTCTCTACAAGCCAGCAGTCTGAATCTCAAACTATTTATGGAAGGGATAACACCCTCAATTTTCTAAGAGCCAAAGTTGCCCCATGTTGAAACACACGAAGGATTTCTGTTATTCCATTATTTCCTTTTTCAACACAAAGTATTCAGCTTCTCATTTAACCCAGAAGCAACATTAACTGTCTTAGTAAGTCCAACAACTCCAATTTTGAAGAATATATCAATAACTTGTTAAATGAAGGTTAACTATTCATATTTTTTTGAGATGATTATTTGAGACTCAATCATTACTGATTTGGAGATTTGAAGGAGATATTTTGCTCTAATAAGCCAACATTGCTAATATAGGAAACCAAGCCCACATTGAGGAAGGGGTGAAGGGGAGGACTGGGTAGATGTTTACCAGAAAGGTGACCAGTTTGTCCCAGTCTAGAACATTCATTCAGTAGGAAGCACACCAAGTATCCTGAACTCTTTCCAAACGGATGTCTTCTACTTTATAAAACACAACAAAGGTTGGAAAAGCCCCAGCAGAAATAAAACTTGCCAACTCTTTCTACAAACTACAGAAGAGGCAGGAATATTGGAGCATCAGATCAGTGTAACTTTGTATTTCGTGAGATCTTTTAATTGTAGACCATAACTCTGATATGATTAGAAATAAACTATTTCGACAATGCAAGTTCCAGTATTTGCACACTGAAAAAAGTTTTTGTATTTCAACTATGGATAATTATTTCACATAACTATCTTTATGGATCATTTAGAAATGTAGAGGTCTTAGAGAATTAAAACAAAGCAAGTTTATTTAAATGTGCTCTGTTTTTCTAAGCCTCTTTTAATAAAGATTGCAAAATGACATAAAACAAAAGTTTGTTTCCTAAAGTGTTCAATACAGATAAATTATTGTTTTCCTATTTAATAACTTGGGTTTTACCTCAGGACCATAGTAGTAGGAAAGTAAACAAAATTGGTAAAGACACTTCAGAATGAAAATAAAACTAGGGTAATTAATGTCTCTGTGAGACCTCACACAGAAGGGGACTATGTGAAGTGTAGGAAATAACAGATATATGTTCTGTGTGTATATACTTTTGAGTAACAAATACAAACTGTCAGATATGTTTTTTTAACTAGGGATTGAACCCAGGGGCATTCTACCTCTGAGCTACACCACCAGCTCTATTTTATTTTTATTTATTTATTTATTTATTTATTTATTTTTTTTTTCGGTACTGGGGATTGAACTCAGGGGCATTCTACCTCCGAGCTACACCCCCAGCCCTATTTTTTATTCTTTATTTTGAAACCGAGTCTCACTAAGTTGCGGAGTGCCTCACTAGGTAGCTGAGACTGGCCGCGAACCCGGATCCTCCGGTCTCAGCCTCCCAAATGCTGGGATTACAAGCGTGCGCCACCACGCCCGGCTTCTATTTTATTTTTAGTTTGAAACAGGGTCTCACTAGATTGATGAGTCTCACTACTTGCTGAGGCTCTACTTGAACCTGTGCTCCTTCTGTCTCAGCCTCCCAAGTACTGGGATTAGAAGCATGTGCCACCACATTGGACTGGGATACCGTATTTTTGAGCCCAGAAGTAATAACCAATGAAATATAAGCTACAGTATTTACCCTGATTTGTTGAAGGCAGGAATAGAGAGAGCCCAGATGGATGTAGTTACTTCTGTCTTCTACAGTGGCAGCAGGGCCTTTCAGTTTTTGTCTTGAGCAATGAAGCAGCCCAGAATCTTGGGACATAGAAATTAGAAAGCAAAATATTAAATAATCCAGCAGTACAGAAAGCAATACTTAATACATATACCAGTAAGGAGTTTAAATACAGCAAGAATACCTATGGAACAGGCTAGGGAGATAGACTGTCGGAATGGGCCACATCCAGAAACCCAACATTAAGCATCTTCTTCCATCTTGTATGTGCCACTTAAAAGACGAACGAGCTCAATGAGAACTGTCCTTGGCCATGTGTGTGTATGGTGCTGAGGATAGAACCCAGGGCCTCATACGTGCTAAGCGCATGCCTGACTGCTGAGCTACACCCCTAGCTCTGTCCTTGGCATTTAAAGTAGACATGGGCTGGATATGGTGGTGCATGCCTGTGATCCCAATACTTGGGAGGCTGAAACAGGAAGATCACAGGTTTGAGGCCAGTGTGCACTTAACTTAGCCTGTTTTGAAATAAAAAAATAAAAAGGGCTGGGGATAGCCAGCCATGGTGGCACATGCTTGTAATCCCAGCATTTGGGAGGCTGAGGCAAGAGGATCTGGGTTCACAGCCAGCCTCAGCTACTTAGTGAGGCCCTCTGCAACTTAGTGAGATCCTGTTTCAAAATAAAGAATAAAAAAAAAACAAACAGGACTGGGGTGTAGCTTAGAGGTAGAATGCCCCTGAGATCAATCCCCAGTACTGAAAAAAAGAAAAAAAGGGTTGAGGATATAGCTCAGTGATAGAATGCCCCTGGGTTCAATATCAGTACCACGCACACACACAAAATTAAATTAAGAAAAAAAAAAAAAGTAAAGACACGGTTTTTCACTCATGGTGAAAATAAACCAATCAGCCAGGCATGGTGGCACATGCTTTCAATCTCAGTACTGGGGAGGCTGAGACCGGAGGATCCGGTTAGCAACCAGCCTTAGCTACTTAGTGAGGCCCTCCACAACTTAGTGAGACCCTGTTTCAAAATAAAGAATAAAAAATAGGGCTGGGGGTATAGCTCAGAGGTAGAATGCCCCTGGGTTCAATCCCCAGCACTGCAAAAAAAAAAAAAAAGAAAAAGAAAATAAACCAATCATTGCTCAGAGTAAATACAAAAAGGAAATGGAGATCTGGTTGGTGTTGATAGCTAAGATTTAGAAGTGTGTACTTTTACGTTGGTATTGTACATGTGTGTTAAAGCTTCCTATTTTCCTGTTGCCTCGATATCCCCACAAACATGTTGTGAGCACCTAGGCAGGCAGACAGGTGTGATACAGGTGGCCCCTGCCCGGAGTTTCCTTTCCTACCTTCCCAGATCATCACCTGGAAACACCAACACGCACCAGTGGAATCCCCTCACACCTCGCCCTGTGGCTCACCTGCTACGGCGCTTGCCCAGGGGTCTCTTCCCACCTGGTGTGCTTCATGTGACTCCCTCTTGGTGTGCAGCAACTCTCTCTCTTAGACCTGTGGGTATAATAAACCTTCTTTCTTCCCTGTGTCTTCTCTTTGTGACTGCATCTCACTGATCATCACCATAAAAAGCCACAGCACTGCTGGGTGTAGTGGCACATGCTAAATTGTGGTACGTGGGAGGCTGAGACAGGAGGATTGCAAGTTCAAGACCAGACTCAGCAACTTAGTGAGATTCTCAGCAACCTAGCAAGACCTCATTTTAATACAAAAAAATAAAAAGGCTGGTGATGTAGCTCAGAGGTAGGATGCTCCTAGGCTACATCCTCAATACCACACACACACACACACACACACACACACACACACACAGCCACATTAAAGTTTCTTTTTTCCCATTTTCAAGTAATATACTCTAGAAAAAAAGAAAACAATGTATTTTGTTTTCTGTAATACCTTTAGGTACATATTTGCCTTGTGATCTAGATGATTTAATTTTACTGTATTTACCCCCTAAAACAGACCAAGATGAGACTTAAAAATTACCTTTTTCAGCCAGGCATGGTGGCGCAGGCTTGTAATCCCAGTATTTGGGAGGCTGAGACAGGAGGATCCAGGTTCACTGCCAGCCTCAGCTACTTAGTGAGGCCCTCTGCAACTTAGTGAGACTCTGTTTCAAAATAAAGAATAAAAAATAGGACTGGGGATGTAGCTCAGAGGTAGAAGGCCCCTGGGTCCAATCCCTGATAACACACACACACACACACACACACACACACACACACAATTACCTTTTTGGAGCCAGGTGTGATGGTACACACTTGTAATCCCAGTACTTGGGAGGCTGAGACAGGAGGATCGCAAGTTCAAAGCCAGCCTCTGCAACTTAGTGAGGCTCTCAGCAACCTAGTGAGACCGTTTCCAAATAAAATCAGGCTGGGGGTGTGGCTTGGAGGTAGAATGCCTCTGGGTTCAATCCCCAATACAAAAAAAAAAAAAAATTACCTTTGTGGGGTTGTGGATGTAGTTCAGTGGTAAAATGCTTACCTAGCATGCACAAAGCCTTAGGTTCAATCCCCAGCACTGCAAAATAAATTAAAATTACCTTTTAAGGTTTTTTTTTTTTTTTTCTCTCAAGTCAGGAAAAAAAGAAAACCTACCAAACATATAACTGTTTGAGGGAGATGCAAAATACGGAAAGACATGTATTCTGTGTATTATAGCAAAACTAGCAGTTTGGAGATACTAAAGGGAAGTCAAAACAATGTCTCAAAGACTCCAGTTTCATCTTTGCATGAAGATACCAGACCAAACTGTGTGTTGTGGCTCATGCATGTGTCAGTACTTGGGAGGCTGCGACAGGAGGATTACAGGTTCAAGGCAAGCTTTGGTAATTTAGCAAGACCCTGTTTCAAAACTACAAAAAATAGGGCTGAAGGTATAGCTCAGAGGCAGAATGCTCCTGGGTTCAATCCCCAATACCACAAAAAAGAATAAAATAAAAATAAAAATTAAGCCAGGCATGTGGCATTTACCTGTAATCCTAGTACTTGGGAAGCTGAGATAGGAGGATTACAGGCTTACTGCCAGACTCAGCAACTTAGCAAGGTCTTCCTCAACTTAGACCTTGTTTCAAAATAATAAAATGGGGTTGGGGGTGTAGCTCAGAGGTAGAATCCCGCTGTGTTCAACCCCTACTACCACACACACACATATACACACAAAATATCAGATAAACCCAAAGACATACACAAAAGTTGTATGTAGAACAATATTTTTCCTTTTTGTGTGTGTGTGTGTGTGTGTGGTACTGGGGATTGAACCCAGGGCCATTCTACCTCCGAGTTCCACCCCCGGTCTTATTTTTTATTCTTTATTTTGAAACAGGGTCTAAGTTGTGGAGAGCCTAAGTAGCTGAGGCTGGCGGCAAATCCAGATCCCGGCCTCAGCCTCCCAAGTACTGGGATTACAAGCGTGAGCCACCATGCCTAGCTTTTCTGATCAAAAGGGTTTTGATTACAACTCTCAATAAACATTTATAATCTGGTATGTATGTGAATAGCTCTAACAGTTTTTACATACAAAAAAATAACTCCCTGTGTACGAATATACCTGTTTTCTATTCTGCTTAATATTTAGTTAGTTGGACCCATTTAATCTCAAGACCCAAACATTTTTTTTTTTTTTTTTTTGCGGTACTGGGGATTGAACTCAGGGGCGTTCTACCTCCGAGCTACACCCCCAGCCCTATTTTTTTATTCTTTATTTTGAAACCGAGTCTCACTAAGTTGCGGAGTGCCTCACTAGGTAGCTGAGGCTGGCCGTGAACCCGGATCCTCTGGTCTCAGCCTCCCGAATGCTGGGATTACAAGCATGCGCCACCACGCCCGGCTAAGACCCAAACATTTTGAAAAACAGCAAACCAAAGAGATGTAAAAACAACTGGGATTTTTTGTTTTCTTTTTTTCTGTGGTACTGGGGATTGACCCCAGGGACATTCTACCTCAGAGCTACACCCATGGTCCTATTTTTTATTCTTTATTTTGAAACAGGGTCTCACTAAGTTGCAGAGAGCCTAAAAGTAGCTGAGGCTGGTCTCAAACACAGATCCTCTGGTCTCAGCCTCCCAAGTACTGGGATACAAGCATGCACCACCATGCCCGGCTACGGTACTGGCGTTTTAACCCAGGGTCATTCTACTTCTGAGCTACATCCCCAGCCCTATTTTTTATTCTTTATTTTGAAGGAGGATCTCACTAAGTTGAGAAGGTTGGCCACAAACATGCGATCCTTCTGTCTCAGCCTCCCAAGGACTGGCATTACAAGCATGTGCCACCACACCCCACTGCTAGTTTTACAAAGATATTTAAAGAGGACACCTAATCTTAGCAAGGGAAAAAACCTTGATATATTAGCAGGAAACTGCTATGAGACTACTAAAAGCACTTCATGTGTTTGCTCATCTTAGCCTCTTCAAAGGTGGAGATTTCATGAGAAAATTTTTGTATCAATCTGAGAGATTCTCCTCGAATTCTGCTTTGTTGAATTCTATACATTAATTACTAAGCTCTGGTTAGCTTTTTCTCTATGTGTGCATACATACACACACATTATATATAACATACATACATACACTTACACTTTTTTGGGGGATGCTAGAGATTGAATCCTGGGCCTTGCATATGCTAGGGAAGTGCTCTACTACCGTGCTAGAAGCAATTTTAAAAATAATTTTTGACAATTTGATGACCAAATTACTTTGTTAAAACATCTCCTGCCTTTTTGTGGTGCTGGGGATTGAACTCTGGGGCATTCTACCTCTGAACTACACCTGAGCCCTATTTTATTTGGAAAGTTTCATTAAATTGGTGTGAGCCTGAGTTGCCAAGGCTGCCCTCAAACCTGCAATCCTCCTGTCTCAGCCTCCTAAGTACTGAGATCACAGGATGTACCACCATTCTTGGCCCATGTCTGAGCTAAGTGATTACAAGGTAGTCTTCCTTGGGTTCATCTTAGCAGCTCCATTGTGTTGATCTGTATTAAATATCAGTGTGCTGAGCCGGGCGTGGTGGCGCACGCTTGTAATCCCAGCATTCAGGAGGCTGAGATCGGAGGATCTGGGTTCTCGGCCAGCCTCAGCTACCTAGTGAGGAACTCCGCAACTTAGTGAGACCCGGTTTCAAAATAAAAAGAATAAAAAATAGGGCTGGGGATGTAGCTCGGAGGTAGAACGCCCCTGAGTTCAATCCCTAGTACCGCAAAAATAAATAAATAAATAAATAAATAAATAAATAAATAAATAAATAAATAAATATCAGTGTGCTGCTTATATTTTAATGTTTGCTTAAAACTTACCACAATGATCAGGTTCTATAAGGGGTAGCAAGGAACCTGCTGCTTAAATGTCAATGAATTTGCAAAAAACAATGTACTACTAGTAAGTTACATCAGGCTAGAAATGTCTGCAAAGAAATATAACTTGAATGAGATATTATTCATAAAAATACACAGAAACACTCAAGAACAGACTTTATTTTTAACATAATGGTTCTATTTTCTTGTGAGGCAGCAACAAATGTTCAGGTACAGGGAATATATAAGTACAGAGTAACGATGCCTATTAGCATTAGAAATACTGTTTCTTGGGAGAATTTTGTAGAAAACAAAAATTTTAAAAGTTGCATTTTAAAAAGATTTACACAGCTTCAACAGAGATGAAAGATGCAGAGTTAAAAAAACATAAATTATATTCTTCAATAGGACTGTATAAACAAAATAATGTTCAGGGATACTCTGCTTATCACTAATTTAAACAGAGTAAAAACATAAACCTTAAAGTGCAAAGCGTTATGAACTGTATTTTGCAAATTCAGTACTTCCACTGGTCCAGTTTGGAGACCCAGAATTCCAAACATTAAGGAATGTATCTGAAGTTTAGAAGATTAAGTAAATTTAGTTGTAGCATATTTTATTTTCCTTAAAAGAAAATCCTGACAACCTAGTACTAATCTCCAACATAGAATAGGCTATAAATTCCGCCATTTTTTCATACCCTTTTCCAGTGAAAGCCAACCATTTAAGAAAAGGGTGGGGCGGGGGGCTTTCATGTTGCCAGATATCCTACAGTTAGCAACAGCACCTTCTCAAAGACTCATTTGGCCTGTGGCCATAAAAAAATTTTTTTTTTTTTTTTTTTTTTGGTGGTACTGGGGATTGAATACAGGGATATTCTACCTCTGAGCTACACCCCAAGCCCTATTTCATTTTTTTATTTTGCAACAGGGTCTCACTAAGTCGTGGAAGGCCTAAGTTGCTGAGGCTGGCCACGAACTTGTGATCCCCCTGTCTCAGCTTCCCAAGTACTGGGATTATAAGCATGCCCACCACACCCAGCTCATAAGAAACATTTTAAACAAAATGAAGAATCGGTTAAAATATAAATTTGGCATCAACACTCACCATATGTAGCCAAAGAAGCAAAACTAGTATTTTTAAAAACTGCTCACAAAAGCCATGATAAATAACAGACTTAATCATGATCAGAAACAGTAAATTTTTTATCATCACAAGGAAGAAATTGTTTAAGGGTTAAAAATAACTAAGATTGACAGAGTGAACTAGAGAATAGCTCCTTTTAATGAAAGATACATGCCATCCACTTTTCTTTGCAATGGAAGTGAATTTTTAATTCAAAAAATTTTATATTATATCCCCACTGAAGCTAGTCTATTTAACTTCTGTACAGTTTTCTACAGAATAACACAAAAATCATGGAGTGTCTCGCTTAGAAGAAATTGACCACTGGGAACTAAGGGTTAAATAAAAGAGCTGAAGAGTTGGATGGACCCATGGTCAACATGTTTAAAGACTGTGATAAAGCTCATATGCTTAAAATCTAGCCCTTTGGCACTGGTGGAGTTGTTTTGTACCTTGGACCTCTTTTTCAAATCTCAGGCTCTATTTCACCCAAACCTGAGGAATATGTTTGGTTGCCATACAATTAATTTGCCTACAAATTCATATTCTCCTTACAGCCAAACTTTAGATGTTCTACTTATAAGAGTGTAAGTAATATATCTGAAACTTATTCTTCCATTCTAATTTTAAATTACTTTAGATTAAGGATACATGAAACACTACAGAAAGATATGAATTTGATAAATGTATACAATAGTGTAAAAGATACAAAGTGACATTCTAGTTGTAAAATAACCTTGGGACTAGTGGGGGTGGAGACATGAGGAAAAGAAGCGGAAGGCAAAGAAAACAGATTTAATAGACTTCAACAAACAAACCAACCTGAGGATGTAACAAAAATCAAACAAAACCTTGTGTTTAACTACTTCCTCCCCCACTCATATCAACTCACCTGATTTCAGTTTTACTTTTCAAAGTCTGTATTTCTGATAGAGTGGATACAGATTGGTCAAATGGTAAAAGTAAAAAGGCATGAGAAAGAATTAAGGTACTAAAAAAAACCCCACCAACCACAAAAGTTAGAACCAAGTAACTGAGCTTTTACGGATTTAGAAGCCAAAATTTACTAAGTTCTGCATGAATTAAGTTTTAGATGGAAAAAGTACCATCAATCACACCTCTAAAAGCTGACAGATTCATTCAAATGTTTGAATTTATCTGATTTAACTAAGTTTATCTCCATTCTTAAACTTAATAGGGGATACTTTAAATTGCTTAGATGTTTTAAAGGTGCATTAGTTCTTTCAGTATTAGTCCTTTCAGAAGATCTATTGCTACCACTAGATTTTCTTTGATGGTTTCCTTGATGTTTGGACAAGCTAACACATTAACAGTTGAAATGGTAATCCTTTTATAAGGACTTTTCCTGCCTATAATATGGATAGGAACAGTAAATTATTGCATCATAAGGTAGTATACCAAGATACTAAAAGGATGCTTTTTTTAAAAAATATCAATACTGTTTGCTTTAATTCATTTCTTAAAAAAAAAAAAAAAAGAGTTGCTCCTTAATTTTACTACCACATACCCAGAAACGAAATACTGCTGTCCTGTGATATTGGCAGTGGTTTGAATATGATCCCAAATCCAAAACTATGGATTTTTCTAAGGTGCCTGCTTGCTTATGCTCCAAAGCTCTTCTTGTCTGTTTTCCCCACTGTGTGGAATATTGAAGAGGAAACTAGCAAAATCTGTAAGCAATAAATCTCAGTGCCAACCACCATAAAGAAAAAGTCAGTCTCAAGACTTTGTGGCCATGGATCACTATTCAATGGATTACACTCCTGGCAAACTACTAACCCTGACCAAATCCACAAGACAACAACATCACAAAAGCAAAGGAGGAAATCCATGCACAGCCATTTTAGGGTCTCTTGGGACTATGATACAGTGATGATTAAAGGTAGAATGACATCCATGGCAAAGGAGGGCGGTCATGTGATATACATTTCACAGAAAACCAAAGGGCTCTTTACTTCTAGCTAGCAATCAACACTGGATAGTTTCCTTTTGGCTCACTGACTTTTATGCCAAGTTCCAATATGGGTGAGAACATATTAAAGCACTTGTCTTCAGACTATAACATTTCTGACCACATGGTGAAGTGTGTACAGGAGTAGTGAAGAAAACAGCAATTTTACAAATATTTCACCCAAAGCACAAACTTTTGACATCAAAAAACATAAATCACATAATGTACGAATATTGCTTTTTATCTTTTTATATATACTTGCTCAATGCATTTACCTATCAATTCTTATTTGGGAGAAGAACATAGTCATGAGATTAAGATTGCTGGGAAAATGTCAACAATCCCTTTGGTCCCAAAGCTGAAAACAGCTGAGAAAAGCACACATCTAGAAAGGGAAACAAGAAACAGAGGCCACTAAAGAATCGTTTGAACATCCTGTTTGCTACGTTTCAGAAAATGTAACATTGGTATTATAAAATAGTCATTTTCATATAAAAGATGGTTCTTGCAGCATCACTTACGTCTCCCTTCAGGAATCACGTTTTCAGGGATTTTGTGTTTATTTTTTTTTTTTACACAAGTCTAATTTGAAAACAAAAAACAATGTGATATTGTCCCTTCAAAAGTAAAGAATGAGACCTTTCTTGTTTCAATCGGTGCTTTAAGAAACAGGCTAAGCGTGGAGGCTGGCCTTCATGAGTGGGCAGAGCAGTCGGACTGCTTTCTCCCAGCCTCACTGTCGCCGTCACTGGAAAGCCGAAGCACCTCCCAGCCAACCGCGAGCCCGCAATGCCATCCTACTGAAGTGATCTGAGGAGGATCTCAGTTTCCCAGAACCATGGCCACACAGCACAGAATCTATCCTTCAGCTTCCTCAATTGGTTCTGGTGGCGGGAGTAGGGAGGCCGACGGCAGGACTGTACTGGTTCCTCGAGAGACTCGGTCTTGCTCTGTGTTTGTAGACAAGGAGGCCATAGCGATGGGCTGAAGCAGAGTGGTTGTCATGCCAGTGGTGACTGTCAGGCTATGGCCAGAGCCCTTGAGGGTGAGATCTGGTGTGGGAAGGAGTGGCTTGAGGATGCTGACGAGGCAGAATGCAGAACCACTTTTAGGAATGAAATTCACCTTGTTTTTGTCAGGACAGTAAAAGGCTGGGATTTCATGAAGCTGTTTTGGCCTGGACACAGAACAGATAACCCAACACTTTAAGTCACTGAACTCTGGAAAAAAGCTCTTTAATTTTTTAAAAGCAGACAACATATAAATACACAGAGGGATTACAAAACTGAAGCTATGTTGAAAGCTTCAAATGATAAAGAACAAAGTGCTATTAGACATATGATTAAGAATTTAGAGCTGGGCATGGTGGCGCACGCTTGTAACCCCAGTACTTGGGAGGTTGAGACAGGAGGATCACAGGTTCACAGCTAACCTCAGCTACTTAATGAGGCCCTCCACAACTTAGTGAGATCTTGTTTCAAAATAAAGAATAAAATAGGAGCCGGGCGTGGTGGTGCACGCTTGTAATCCCAGCATTCGGGAGGCTGAGACCGGAGGATCCAGGTTCACGGCCAGCCTCAGCTACCTAGTGAGGCCCTCCGCAACTTAATGAGACCCTGTTTCAAAATAAAGAATAAGCCAGGCGTGGTGGCGCACGCTTGTAATCCCAGCATTCGGGAGGTTGAGACCGGAGGATCCGGGTTCGCGGCCAGCCTCAGCTACCTAGTGAGGCACTCCGCAACTTAGTGAGACTCGGTTTCAAAATAAAGAATAAAAAATAGGGCTGGGGGTGTAGCTCGGAGGTAGAATGCCCCTGAGTTCAATCCCCAGTACCGCAAAAAAAAAAAAAAAAAAAAATGAAATTAACCCTTCCCCAATTCCTGCCCTAATCCCTCCTCCTCCCTCCTTCTCAAGGTCAGTTTAGTGATTGACTTTGATGTGTTCATGAAAGTATATCATGCTCATTAGGGTGTCCCCCCTACCCTCTTCACCTTCAGTTAAGTCAAATTCTCTGTTCACCTAAGGATTCTCCTTCTTCATCTGGAGTCCCTCTTATGTCCCATTTTCTCCCTAGCTTCCACATATTAGGGAGAGCATTCGATTTTTAACTTTTTGTGATTGACTAATCTCACTTAACATAATGTTTTCCAGTTCCATCCATTTCCTTGCAAATAACATGATTTTGTTCTTTATGGCTGAGTAAAAGTCCATTGTGTACATATCCCATAGTTTTGTAATCCATTCATCTGTTGATGGACATCTTGTCTGGTTCCATAGTTTGGCAATTGTAAACTGTGCATCTATAAACATAGATATGCATGCCTTGGGAATTGGGGAAGGGTTAAATGAAAAATGTGTGCATGTATGCCTTTACCTATACTAGCTACTACCTAACAAAGATATGTGATTACAATGCACCAATCAAAAAAGGATTTGTTAAAATTACACCAGGAGATTTTTGATCTACGTAATGCGGAGCCCATTTCTATTAATGTGGCAGAAACAGCTAAGACATTTGTAGATCGGCTTCCAGCCTTGGTCACTACCTGCCTCTCATTTACCTCCTTGCTAGGAGGAGTTATTGGAGCAGCAGCAATAGTCATTCTAGGCTTATGCATTCTACCACTCATTGTACGCCTTGTGATCAATGCCTTTGTTAGTATATGAGCAGATTTACATGGAATAAAACTGCAAGCACTGCCTCGCACAGGGCCTGGTAGTCAATGACGGGTTCGATTTTCTCAGGGCACTAAGACAGGGCTTGTTGAATGACTCATTGAGACCCTATGACGGGTAAGATTATGCACCTGGTAGGAAACGACCTAAGACAGGCACAATCCTTTGTACATTTTAAAATAAAAACAGGGGAGTTGTGTGAGCCCAGGTGGGCCCTTTCCCTCCTGGCAGTTGCTATCTGCATATATGAGTAATTATACTGATTATTCTGCTATGGCTACTTTGGTGTCTCGAAATCTGGTGATTGCTCCTAGGATGTGTAGATGAAAGACTCTCCTACTTCTTAGAAAGTAAATATATGACTCTAAAGGTTTATGGTTTTATGACTCTAGAAAGTTTGCTTGACCAGGCCATGTTAAGAATGTGGGCTATACGTGGAAAAAGAAGAAGTGGTGCTAATTGTGCTCTGACAATGATTGATATATCGTAAATGTATATATAACCCTGTTGTACTCAAGAAATGTATAAAAAATCCGTGCTGAATAATAAAAATAAAAAAAATAAAAACACATGCACACATACACACACACACACACACACACACACACACACACACACACACACACAGAAATTAAAAGCCAGGCCTGCACCTCAGCAGTGTCAGTTCCTTACCTGGAGAGGCAATGCACGTCTTCATTCCTAGAGGGTCTGGATTACCTTGTTGTAGTTTCCCATTGACCTTAATAACAGGACATGGCAATACTAAGAGACACCCTAAGGAATCTCCTTCTCTCCAGCATGTTCTTTCTTAGCTCCATTGTGGAACATGCTTAGTCCAATTCCCCTTGGTAAGCTGGACTAGTTTCTCCCACCAATACCATAACTCCATGCTTAGCCTGTTGGCTCAGAGGCATGAGAAGCTCAAAGTGACCAAGGGGAAGCCTGAACGTCCAGTTTACTGGAATCATTGTTGTGCCTCCTGGTAGAAACATTCCGGCTTCTGGAACTAAGACCTGAGGCCAACAGAGCATAAGGTTGAAAGTGAAAATTTTGCTGGTGGGTCACTAGGGGTAATGGTGAGTGGTACTATTCTCATTTCTTCTCCTTGATTCCTGGACTCCTGAGTCCCAGACATGAGAGGGACAGTACCATAGAGTGGATACTGATTTAGAGAATATACAGCCCTCTGGAGAACCTTGTCCCAGTCCTGCAAGGTACTGCCACCTAGCTGGCACAGTAACTACATCTTCAAAAGGCCATTCCACCTTTCCATTAAACCAGCTACTTCGGGATGATGGGGAATATGGTAAGACCAGTGAATCCCATGAGCATGAACCCATCGCCACACTTCTTTGGCTGTGAAGTGAGTTCCTTGGTCAGGAGCCATACTGTGTGGATACTGCGACGGTGGATAAGGGGTTCTGTAAGTCCACAGATGATAGTTTTAGCAGAGACATTACATACAGGGAAGGCAAATCCGTACCCAGAGTCCAATGCAACCTGCCTGCCTTGACTTAGGATCCTTTGCCTCATCTCAAGCCTGCCACCTCTTGGATGCCAGCTAGGCCCTTACCACTGAGCTGCCTCTCTGACCCTTGGGAAGAGTTCCCCCTTAAGGGGTTTGACCTTCCACCTGTGGGCACTGCTCCTGCTGGTGGTTGAATCTACCTGCGATGCTACAGGTGTCGTTGGTTCTGAGTCTCCCTCCTTCCTTTCCTCCTTAGGTGGAGGTTGTCATGGCTCCACACTGTGGCCTGTACTTTAATGTTTTTTTTTTTCTTCATTCCCTGTTATTTTCCTTAATCTTGGATATTTTAAAATATTCTTTTGTGAGGCTTTCTTATCATGTGAAACCATAGAACATGGTTGTATTTTTTCTGTATAATGATGGGCAGAGGGAATACTAGTTACTCTAAAGCTGAACTATACCATTATTTGTTAACATAGGGCATAGCCATTCTATGTCATAGATAGGATAAATTGTAAATATACTTTTGCCACATTACATGCTAAGAATTAAAGATTCTAAGTTGTGGCACAAACATATTGGGGTATATAGTCTTTATTTGAAGAGATTAATGTGCCTTAAGTATAATTTTATTTTATACATTTCCTACAATTCTAGTTTCTTTAAAGTGTATTATAATTATACCTAGTAGAGGGATTCATTGTAAGAGACTCATATGTGCATATAACATAACTTGGTTGATTTCATTTCCTAGTACCTCTTCCCACTCCCTGTTTATTCAATATGAGTATGTGCTGAGTTTTATCAAAGGTTCTTTCTGCATCTATTGAGATAATTATTCAATTTTTATACCCATTTCCATTTACATGGTGAATAACATTTGTTGATTTGCATATGTTGAACCATCCTTGTATCCAAGGAATGAAAACAATGTCATCATGAGGTACAGTCTTCTTAATGTGTTTTTGATACAATTTGCTAAATATAATTTTTTTTTTTTGGTGCACTCAAGGGCATTCTATCTCTGAGCTATGCCTCAGCAGTATTTTATTTTTTATTTTGCAATAGGGTTTCACTAAGCTGCTGAGAGCCCTCACTAAGTTGCTGAGACTGGCCTTGAGCCTGTGATCCTTCTGTCTCATCCTCCCAAGTACTAGGATTACAGACGTGCACCACTATGCCTGGCTGGTTTGCTAATATTTTATTAAATTTTTACATCTATGTTCATCCAG